>JAYRBW010081140.1:0-23571 GCA_036023295.1 Invenusta paracnida | reverse complement strand
AGATAGCATTTGGTGCCATCGTACTATTAGCGATGTGTAGGCAATGTCCCTTCTAGATAACCTAACCCTAACGCTACATCTATTTCTATGGCTGTACGTAAGAAAGGAAAAGAAAGATTGTTTCCTCCAGAATCGCCAAAGTCCCGAAAATGAAATGAACTGAAGTGATCACTTGCTATTTTGTGTGAACATACGTTTTATTTCCCCTTACCTACATACTTGAATGGTAATTAAATGTCATTGTAATGACATGCTAATCAAATTTTAAATATTTACAGGGTTGTCATTTGTCCCGATTTTTCAGGACATTTGAATGTCAGGATTTTGAATCAATTTTTTTATTTTGTTATTAAAAAAATGCAATAAAATTGTATATGCCTTATATTTAACACACAAGTTTCACTTTCTGTTTTGTCTTAAAATTATGTTTTAGAGCATTTGGAGTTACTACATGGGTACCTATAACATAGTTAGAAAAAAATAGAAAATTTTTGAAAAATGTACTTAAATTTTATTCATGTATTTGAATTTTTTGGGATGATCAGTATGGCCACCCTGTAAAGGAGTTCCTTGCTGATGAATTACTCGTCGCTAAACTACAATTTTTGAAAGTTGGATGCTTTTGGAACCATTTATGCATAGATTTAAAACAGTGGTAATATTAAAGAAGAGATAATTTGATATAAATTTTGATATAAATAAATGTCGCCTGGATATATTTTATTCTGATCTCCTTGCAAGCAAGAATGATTACAGTACCCTGTGGTTTATAATTTAAAAATTGATTATAATATCGAATGGGAATTCATTCGTGGAAAGTGCTTTTTCAGTACTTTATATTGTCCAACAGAACCTATGAGGTTCTGTTGGACAATATAAAGCAGTTATCACTGATATCTTAAAGCATAATCTATACGATGCGGTAAAGTGTACTGGAAATCCATTGAATATTCATCTGGCTTCCGAATTGTAGACATCAGTAAGTTGTATCGGGCCACTTTAGATAAATTACGGTCTGTATATCGTATTGAAGAATAGTTTATTGAAAAGAGAGGAATTTGACACATTGCATGCGAAAGGTTGTGTTTGAAGGCTAATTCCTACGCAAAAAACCACCTGATTGTGAAATAAATAGCTGCTCTTTAAAAATATATCATTGGTTATACTCCAACTTAATTCAGTTTCAATCATGTAGTTTCAACATATTATAATGTTTTGTATTATTCACATCACCAATATTTCTTTTAATTGCTTGAATAGTATCTGTACCAGAATTTCTACTATATGGATTATGCGTCCTTTATGGATAAGCTCTTTGCTATTTCTAGTTATTTCTAAAAGAAGTATTTTTTTGCGTAATTTTAGATTGCCATTCAGCTGTTCCATTATTATTATTTTTATGTATATAACCGTATCAATATTGTTTCATATAGATGCTTCTTGAACTAAATGCTTGTTATAGCTATGTATTTTTTATAATGTTCTATATTATCAATATGTATAATTTTCTTTACATAAATGCGTATTATATAGTACTTTTAAAATATTCAATTACATGTTAGTACCTTTTGTCTAAATACATAGAAAACTTCGTTCTTGTAAAAATGCCTTTCCATCATTCGTTTTGATTTGAAAATACACCGGCTAAAAACCTGGAAATTAACTAACCTAGAGTGATCGGGAAATTGGGAATAAAGATGCACGGACATTGCTTTTATCTCTTCCTCACCGTGTCATGTTAGCTATATATGCGAAAGCCTTCTTCTATTAGAAACTCCTCACTCTGTTTTTTTTCCTAGACGGATGCCTCTTCGGCAGTGTGGGGAGGTGCTACTGAGGCCAGCCGACCGTCTGGTGCCAGTGCAGGTTTAAGCACGGACCTAAGTCAGTTCATGCGTCATTCTTCCTCCACCGCCACTGTCACCAACAGTATGATGACACTACGGGAGGAAGAAGAGAATGATGATGAAACTGCCCAGGAGAAAGCCATGCTAGACGCCATTGTCAGACCTAATAGGGCTGTTGTTAATCTAACCGCTAAAGGGGAAATGCAGGTACGTGTTTAGAGGAGAGAGATTGAGAAAAATTCGGGAGTGCTTTTATAAGTGTGAGCAAACTCTAAAAGACATTACATTAGGTTTTAATGTAAAACGTATTCTGCTTTTAAGGAAAGCTAAATTCGTAATATATGTATATAAAGCAACTTTGTGATATTAACATAATTGTATATTATATTATATTTTTTATTAAGCATGTATTAAAAAGTGAAAAGTTCATTTTTCAATGCGTGGTCATCTATGAAAAAAATTTACTTTTCAATTCGTGGTCAACTTTTCACTACTGTGCTCATGACTTTTAGTTCATGCTTAAATTAATATTTAAATGATTAAATAAATACAAAGTATTTCATATTGCCTTTATTGGTAACAATTTTAGCATTTATTCTGAGAAGATCAAATTTATGTCGAAAATTACTTGAAAAATAATATATACAAATTATTTTATAGATGTAAAATCAATATCATAGAAAAAAATTGCTGTGTTTTCCAGACTGTATAGGTGTATTCCTTGATAAAAAGTTATTCGAAAATTAGGAATATTATATATTTTAATTATTCAGCTATTGTCTTCTTAACTTTATTTTACTTTTGAGCTGATGGCGAACCTTAACAATACTAAATTATACTTTTTGCAATATTAGACTACAGCAGCGCTACCACTCATAAGCTAATAAATTAAAATATTGTACGATTTATAGAAAAAAATCGTACTAAAACTATAAATAGAATAGATATGCTATGATATTATTCAGTAATAGATATTTGGATATATACATTACGATATTACTATAAACAGTTTTTATAAGCAAAAATATAAATTTAGAGACGAACATAAAAAGAATAATATAAAATTAAAATTAATTAAGTATTCTGATAAACTAACCATATTTTATGTATCATTTTGTTAAAATCAATAAAAAGTATTCAAACATTTTCTTTTCTTTTATATCATTCGAAAGTTAAAGATAGATTGAGTACCTAATTTTTTAAACATTATTTACGAAATAGTTTATTAGGTAGCAATACTTTTATTAGAATATTGTTATTTTAAATATTTAGTGATTATCTTTTACATGATATTAATACCTATATGCAAAATAATAATAATGAAAAAATTTATGAAATATTTCATATATCGACACAAATTTTCTAATAACAATTTAAAAAAAGTTAAAAGCAAAGAAGCAATTATTTAATTAAAGTTATGAAACTTGTGAAATATTTGTTAACACTTTTGTGTAAATTTGAACTTTGGCTTCTTAAATTTAAAAAGTATCAAATTTTCGAGTATCTACAAGTTTTCCGTTAAAAGTTGTCTAATTTCATTACATTAACATAATTCAAGACAAATAGGTGCATAAAAATGCGTAAAACATGTAAGAATATATAACACACATAAATGCATATTATAGACATACCGTTATATAGATATGCTTATATTTTGTCTATTTGTATATATGTATATAAACATTTGCATAAATAGGTATCCAATAAATTAATTATCTTTAAAAGCAAACATATATGTATGCTTAACAAATACAAAAATGTGCAATGTAGCTTTCAAGAAGGTTTAAACCGGTTCAATCCGGTTTCAAATAATTTAAAATGGTTTGAAGAGCAGTTTTAAAATTCTGTCCATTTCCGGGCTACACAACGCATATCATTCATTCAATTCTGATATATCGTCAAATCGTTTTAAACCAAAAGGGTTGAAACCAAACCATCTTTGTGAAATATATTGATCCATCTACTGATCAATCTGAAAACATTTTGACTCGTGAGTGTATTCAGTAACGTTTATATAAAAAAATAACAAACTTGAATATCCATGTCTAGTTTAATCTTGATACTGTTGTATTCCTCTGCATGTATCGAAGAAAGTTCATTCAAATCGGCGCCCAATTCAACTCTCCGTTTTTCACGAGCGTCTAAATAGTTTGTCTACATTAGAGAGAAATATTTTATAAATATAACGTAAGCCAAGTACGAAAAAGATTGTATTACACTCTAAGGAGTAATAGCATTAATAATACACAATTTATTTTTATTAAGAAGAAAGTTCGTAAGTATTTAAATATTTAAATTGTTTAATTTTAAATTTAAAATTATAGTTTGCTCCCATTACAATTGCAAGCATAATTTGGAATCTATAACCATTTGAAATCGAGCTCTTTTTATGAAGTTTCTTTAGAAGTTAATTCATATTACTGTTTTAGGTAAAATTGAAGTATTATGAAATAGATGGATATATGTAAGCATGGCCTTGAGGGAAAATTAATTTAATCAAACTGTTTAGCATTCAATTGTTATTAAAAATATATCAACTACTGGATGTGAATTTCAACATAAATAAAATCATGATATTTTTTAGTAGGTGCTCACAATAAATACATGTCTAAAAAATAGTTGTCCTATCTATTTCTAGAATCACCAAGCATTTGTCTTAAAAGCTAAAAAAATACTTCTATAATTATTGTCTAATATGTAATTATTAACTTAATTTTGTTGACTTAAATTAGTTCAATAATTTAGCTTAGTAAACATCAAGCACTATCCTAATATCCAGAATAATATAATATGCAGTAATTTATACTATGAAAGTACAACATTTTTCATTTAAAAAAATAGTGATTGCTTCAAAATAATTGATCGAATATTATAATACTCTTAGTCTTACTTGATAATCACGTATTTTTTGCATCGTACTTTCCCATTCCATCGCGTGAACATTCATCAGTTTAGAACGCTGCTCAATAAATGCTTCCTATAAGAAACGAAAACATAATAATAAATATTGATTTGTAGATACACAATTATTTTTCTAATTTGTGCTTGATGGTTAGATTTATTCGTAATAAATCATTTTCAAATAAAAAACTCGATTATATATATATTTTCCCGTATCATAGTACATAAATCAATATATATATATATTTACCCGTATCATAGTACATAAATCAATATAAAGAAAAAAATATATATATAAATAGAAATATAGAAAAATCCCCCTCTGCCTCACTACAAAATTACAACAATTGTTTAGCATATTTCATTTTTCGAATACAGCGGATTAACAAAAGGCTACTATTTCAAAGAAAAATTTACAACTGATATTTCAAACAGTATTAATATCAATGCATTTTCAGTATATGAAGTGACAAAGACAGATATTTCATCTATGTGATGTTATAACACATTTTGGTCAAAACGGTTGTTTTATTAACTCTATGTATACAGTAACTAGAAAAACTTAGTATAAATAGGTAATCAACCATTGCTATATATATATGCAAGCTTTTTAAATTATAGATTAAATTCCAATTTTAAATCTAAAAGAACCTTTGAAATTCTCTAAAACAATGAATTTAAGTATCCAACAAACTTTTAACTATAAAAAATTACCTTATCGAGAAATGAACTACAAACAGAAGATTCGATTTACTGCTTTATCAAGAATACTTTACCTCTATCTTCACTAACTCATCACGATAAATGGATGTCATAATACGAATCTCCTCATCCATTCGTTCGATCATAAGATCGACATCTTCCGATTGTTTCTTCAACTCTTTCACATAAAGATCATCTTTTGATTTCAATTCCTAGGAATAATGAAATATATGAAAAATAAATTGATTATAAATCCTTCAAATTTAATGTAAAAATATCACTAAAGAGTGTTTAGGTGCGTGTATCTGCGATTTGTATCATGTATTGATATGTGTAAATCCTATGTATTGCAAAAATAATATTTTTAAGTAATTCAGAGCAATTTTTACCAAGTTGATAGAGTTGTAGAGTATTAAAGTTTTAAATATTCTAATGTTATACTATTAGTGCATTATGGTAGCTAATATTATAAGTGTAACAGCGCAATGTTAACAGTGCAATATAATATATCCGGTTTTAAACGACACGCTATACGTGACCTCTATAATGGATCGGCAAACACGAGGTAACTCTTCAACCTAAATACGAGGTAACTTTAATTTTAAATGAGGAAGGACTCGCAGCATTTTATGGTTCAGTGCCATAGACATCTGATGGTACGATACCCGCATCTAGATGTAGGCAGGATAGACATTTTCAAACCAGACTTATCAGAAAAGTACCTCGCAATGGTTCAGGCCACGGCGGCCCATGCTGTTGGCGAAAGCTGAAAATTTTGGGAGCAGCTAGCTCCGTGGGAACCAACAACAACAACAACAACATCCAGCATTTTCGACTATGGCAACCCAAACCTCTATATTATACGCTATAGGATAAAATTAAAACCTAACATTAAATAAGCTTGTGCACATGTGCCTGCAATTTTTTAAATATATCCAATTTATTATTATGTTAAGTAATATATTAACTTTTCCTTTGGAGAGACTTGACTTGGCATTAATTTGAATATAATTATAAAGTAGTTACATTTAAAATAATATACACAAATAATAGCAAATAGTAATTTATCTACCTACCAACTGCAAATCATTAATTAGTTGATTTTTCGATCCAATAACAGCGGCACAGTCTTGTTTTTGATTGTCAAACAACTGAAAAAATTCGAACATGACACAAAAATATCTATTTTGAAATAATAATAATTTATATCTACAGATATAGTAAAGCATTTAAAAAATAGAAGCAATCAAGGTAACTCTGGGAGAAGCAACCAAGTTAGTCAGAGGATTAATGATATAATGATATATAATAATATAAAACTAGCTAATTGAGTATATGAGGAAAAATAATTTGAATTAAAAAATGAAATAGTAAATACTTTATAATTTTTTCAGAATACATTCAAAAATATTCTTGTGTTTAAAAAATTGATGTATAGTATTATTAATATTTTAATTTCATATACCTATATACATATATCAGTAGATACACAAATACATATTACACTGTACACATATACAAAATATAATACATAGGTATACATATATAGGAATTTTTTTACCTCTTGGAGTTCTAGTGGCATTTCTAATTTCTTTTCGTAAGTCCATGAGTATATAATCTATAATATGACAAAAATAATATGTGTATCAAAAACTAAATTTTTCTACTTTCTATTAAAAACTTATATTATATTTAATTATACCACAATGCATTATAGTATTATATTGAGCATGTATTTCAATTTAAAAATAAATTTCTAATAACTGTCCTTTAAGTTAGTTTGCATTTCTAAAATATTAATTTCCATAAATAATTTGCTCCAGGGTGTAATAAACCATGCGTGGTCTATACATTTGATATTTGCGTTGTTGTGTGGAAAATAATGGAATTAATAAAATCAAGAACTGGGGTGGTGTGATCGACTCTTAAACGTATATATGACAGCCGTACTTAGTTATACGTTTTGATCTAACCAAAATGAAATGGTCTGGACAAAAATGTCAATACTTAAGTACGTAAATTTTCCCTTATGTTTCCCTTTTGGGTTATATTACTTAAGTTTCCTTTTATTTGAATCCAATACATACTCTGTGTTTATATTTTGCAGTTAATATCAATATTTTACTGTGAACCTAATGGAATTGATGGATACTGTGTTGTGCAAACAGTCTAATATTTAACATTTAATATATAGGGATGTATCTATAAATCTGTGATGTGAAATTTTATTCACAAATTTAAACCAAGAGGCAATCAAAGTGTAATTATCAATCCAAAGTGGTATATTACAAATAAAAATAAAAAATTTAGTGAAATATATGATTAAAATATTGTTGTTCAGTTTTGTAATTAAGATTATCTGTTGTAAAGCAGTGTACTATAACACAACAATGAAATGAATCCATTTGTAAAATTTCATGTAAAATTTCATGTAAGGGCATCTTAAAACGCAGTAACTAATTTTAAATTGTTCACTGGTGACGATTAGAATATTACGTCGTTTACTGTGACGTATGATTCTCTTGGATATTATCTTGGGATACAAACATTAAATAGTTTTGATTTGTAATTCAAGAATGACAGTTTTATTGCCTCTAACCAGATTATTATTAATAATAATAATCATCAAGTACGTGATTGGAAAATGGTAAAGTACATGGTTCTATGATGAGTAATTGGCATAAAGTCAGAATAAATTTGTTATTATTAATTATTTAAAGATGAAAATATATTTTAAGTATACAATAAATAATAATAATAATAATAAAACATTGAACATTTCTTTATAATCTAAATTGCTTAATGTTTTCACCACAAGATCATATCTATAAATAAAAATACGTCATTAATAATTAATGATGTAATAAAATTACCACATTGACCGAAATTATACATTTTATCTGAGAATAATTTTAATGTTTTTACAATAAACTCTTAAAATGTCAGTAAGGAAAAACGTTAAATGAAAAATTAAATTTATAAATTTCAAACATCATTTTCATCAATAATAAAAGTTTCTTGGATGCTATTTTTACTATTATGAAAATATCTATCTATATTAAACTTATTCATTCATTCACACAAGCGTCGAAACGAACTTTTCGTTTGTCTGTTAGTAACTTAAATATAATATATATACATACTATATTTAAAAAAATATATGAGGTGTTAGATTATTTTTAATCAGTATAATATGTATAGCCATAGTGTAATTGTTAATAAAAAACGTATAACTATAATTGATTAAAGTGTTCTTTGACCAGAACAAAGTTGTAAAATAACCAGTTTAAATGCTTAATGGGACCATTAAAAAAATATAATTTAACCAGCATGTATTTAGTAAGTGTAATATAACATGTGTAGAGATACCTACTACCTATAAACATGAGTATAAAGGTCTAAAGCAACCTTTAGAAGATACCTGTTCAAACTTGTGGTCACTGTGAGAAGCCTCACTCTCGATCCTTCGATTGCGGTTCTTGCGAATGAGGCTCTCTTCAGCCAGTCGATTCGTGTCCCGAGCCTCCCTAGCTGCGCGCACATTCGTCTTCAGTTGGTCAGCGTCACGAACCAACTTACCGATTCGCTTTTGGCTCAACTTTATCTGATCACAGCTTGGGTTCAAATCTGGTTCAGCCTCCTCTGAGACATCCCCAGCATCCAGTCTACATTTAGGAAGGTATCAAATGCTATATAGGCGCACTGAAATATATTCTAGATAGATGTGTGTTTAGTATGTATGATTTTTATGTCAACAGCTTATCTAAGGTTGCATCATTCTTTCATAGAATAATTAATTTGTCTGTCTATTTATCTATATGTCTGTCTATCTATCTGTATATTTGATTATAGTCTTAAGCCCCATACTAACACAAGTATCTTAGATGCGCATCTCGTCAGGAGGCTGTCTAACTTACACGAGCATCCTGAATGCGCATCCGGGATGCGCATCTAAGATGCTCTTCAAGTGGTGCTTGATAGTCTTTTTGCAATCTTAAGCCCACCTTACACGAGCATCTTAGATGCTTGTATAAGTGGGGCTTTATATAATATAAGCACATATCTACCGTTTTAGTAAACTACAAACATCAAACTGTCCGAAATTTCCACTCTGGTACATCTGAGGCACATCATTATTGGGCTCACAGAAGTGGCGCGTTGGGCTATACACTTTGACAAAGCCGGTGAGTACTTGAAGCAATGCTCAGTGATATACTTCGAAAAATTAAATGAATATGAACTGCATAGAATTAGAGAGAAACTTTTAAATATAGTTATATGCTAAACTGCCGTATCTTGGATAAGCTTACGTTGAATCTGTACTAATAAAACTGTTTTAATATTTCATAATGATTCTCTGAGCTTAAACACAATTGCCTTTTTATTGTACCTATATATAGCATAATGACATTTATCTTTTGGAAATTGTTTACTATGAATGCTTATTATTTTGTGTCAACTTAGATCTAAATACAAATAAATATATTTTGCTTTAAATAATTTTTCATAAAGCGTAAAGATTTATCTATAGTTTAAGAAGATATGTTATTTGAAAAATATAATATTAAATCCATTTATTATATAAAATATACTTTGTATTATAAGATTATATACAGCATTTATACAGTTTAGGCAACTTGTGTGTTTATTTGTAACTTTGTAGACAGATAGTTAACCACATATACTAGGTATCTATACATTTCAGTGAAGTAGATAAGACCTATAATGGTTGTCAATACACGAATGGGATAGCTTATAAGTGCTAATACATTTAAATGTTATAAGGAATCATACTTATAATATATTGTAAGGTTAGAAATATCTAAAATATGTTATGTATTCTTTGAAATGTCAAACTTAATCATAGATATTGTACTATACATCAACTAGATTGGCAATCTAAACATTTGGCTGGCTGATAGACCTAGAATTCAATATGGTGTAGGAAGAGCTAACTTTTAATTGGACAGTTGTACATTTTGTAACGTTATGTGACATTATGTAACATTATGTACACACTATATATTACAATATGTTACATTATTTAACATTATGTACACATTATGTAACAATATGTGACATTATGGAACATTATGTACATATCATGTTACAATATGTAACATTATGTAACAGTGTGTAACATTATGTATATATTATGTTACAATATGTTACATTTTGTAACAATATGTACATATTATGTTACAATATGTAACGTTATGTAACATTATGTAACATTTTGTAACATTTTGTAACATTTTGTAACATTATGTACACATTATGTTACAACATGTGACATTATGTGACATAATGTATACAATGTCACTTATATATGTAAAATGCCTGAATTGCATAACTATTAGGGTGAATTTCGTTTTGTACCTTTCGGCTGTCATAATTGTTATAATTGCCATAATATGGTCATAATTATAATGCAACATTTACCCACTGCATCAATATATATCTGTGTACACCAGATTATTGGTATGTAGTAGATGTAGGATAGAATATTGATAAATCTTTTCTATATATATATATATGTATATATCAAAAATTATATTCATCTATATATTAATTAATCAATTTTACTGTATAGTTTAAATTCTACCTATCTGTATTTTCTATTAAATTCTATTAAACTGAATTTTAACTAGACACTGAAAATGTATAAATTATAACATCAAATATGAACGTATCTATAAGATCTATTAATGATAACAATGCTGGAGCAAGCTTATATTTAGTTATAAAACAGTATGAAAATAAGAAAATGAAATATCCTGTACCTATCTATAGCGAATGAAATAGGTAAGTGTGATGGCATTCGCACATGTTGAACAAATTATATTAACATATTGTTCAACAAAATAATTTTTCTATGAAAACATAGATAATTAATTAATAAAAGTCTATCGGTATATGACATGTGAAAAGGATCCTATAGTTTAATAATAATAATTTTAATTTAATTTCCTGTCAACTCTTTAATAATTAGATTTTAAATGATAAAAAGTTTCACAAATCTCACTTTTTCTGAGTCTGCAAGCGTTCCTCAATACGAATCCTTCTTGCAGCAATCCTTTCTTCCAAATCTTCGGAATCCACTGAAGGACCGTTATCCTCATTTTGACTACCCGTAAAAGACATGAAACCGGTTAATTCCGACATTATTAAAATGCTTAAAGGATTTATCTATATCCAAAAGTTCAAGAACTAGATATTCAAAGAATCTTTATCATACTTTGATATATAACTTCTTGTAGTATCTATATTTGTGATATAACAATCAACATATTATATAGAATTTTACAAAAAAACAAGTCCACTATCATTACATAATCATTCATTAGACGATATAGTAGCATCGTCAAGACTAGAACAACAGCATCATTGATTAGCTTAAGAGATGATAGCATATCTAGTCAATGCTAAGGAGAATAGGTCTATCTTTGACAAATAAATCAGGCTAGAGTGCACTATAAACTCAATTTATACATATATCAGCGTAATCGTAGGTGCTCAGGAGAAATGCTTCTAAATGGAATTTTCAAAATAATATCCATGTATCCTTTTGAGAGAGGTCAATTTTGATGAGAAAGAATTTCTGCTTAATTTTCTTATTATTATTATTTTCTTCGACTTTATTGATCGAAACTGACGTTTATCGGAAACATTTCCTACATTAGACGATGGATAGCATCGTCAAGCCAAGAATAAGGACGTTAGATAGTTGAGAGATTCTAACAGCTCTATAGTTATTAATGAAAAATAGGAGTAGTCTATTAGTCCGTGGACCAGGAGCCAAATAAAGGGTTGTTGGTACCTAAAAAAGGGGAGGAAAAGTTTCTATACATTGTTATTGTCTTTGAGTTAATGACTAGAGCTGTTAGCATCTCTCAAGATAATTTCTGACGCTCTTTTCTTGGCTTGACGACGCTACCACATGGTATAATAAATAGAAATAACTATAATCTAACTAAACTAAAATCAATATCAAATTTATGGATAAAAAATTTGAATATTCTTCTCCGTATATTACTGATAAGATCTCAGAAAGCTAGAAAAAATCACATTTATCTTCTTCAAAGAAAAAACCTCTTACTAGAAATGACTCAACAGGAAGTTGTCTCAGTCCATATAGGACAAGCTGGAGTTCAACTTGGGCATGCATTTTGGGAACTTGCTTGTGCAGAGCATGGAATCAAACCCGATGGAACTGTTGACCCAGCAGACTACGACAACGATGATAACAGGTCATTCTTTCATGAAACTCCTTCGGAGCAGTTTGTACCCCGTGCTCTCCTAATTGATTTAGAACCAACCGTTCTTGGTGAGTCAAATATAGTATAATTGTACTAGTAACAAAGACTGATCAAATACTGATATATTTGTACAAATTTGTAATTCAAATTATCTAAATTCTAAACGCTTACATCGCAATTCCAAATATTTTTAGAGTTAAAAAACACTTAAAGGTCTATTAATTTAGATATAACAGTATATATCTATATGTTCGATATGCTGTTCTAGAATTTTTATTTATACAATCAAATCTGTTTTGATTACTGAAAGTGAGGTACAAATATTGGGAAGTGGTTAAACCCGATTAAGCTGTTGCCCTAATTATTTAAAATCCGAGACATAAAACATACTAAGTAGAACGTACTTTACAATAATTTTAGGAATATAAGAAACAATTTTTTTAAACTAAACACTGGTAAAAAATAGTAATTTTTTGTCAGTTCTTAATAATGACAATATGCATAATGGAAATTGCATGAAATTGAAAATTTCAATTTTCTGTTAAATATATCATTATTAAACAAAAATTATAGACAGTTATCTGTCTCTTTTAAAATTTCGTAAGCTTTAAAATATTTAGTTCGTTAATTATGCTATAGAGATAACTGCTGAATTAGCGTAAATATATTAATTTTATATTATATATACTCATCACTACTCTATTTTACATTTCATCCATGCGCTTAATTGTGCCTATCTGTCTGTTTTCTCTTATTTTTCCTTAAATAAAAAAACTAATTAAATAATAGCTTCTAAAAATATAGGGTATTCAATCAAAATTGTTGGTCAGTAAAAGATGCAAGGATGTGTCTATTTAAATTCTTCATACTCGTATGGCTCTAAATATGATCCAATAAGCTTATGTAGGCTGTCCCGATAAAGTCAAAATAACTTAACCACATTTTTAAAATATATTACATGTATTAGAAAAGGTGAACATAAACTACCTAAGCCCCCTACTTTAGTAAGTTGGTTTTCAAAACGCATATGTTAAGAATAAATTGATTAGAATCAAAACGGGAGCGTTAAAATTGAATGTCAAGAAACAGCTCCTCAAAGGTAAAACGATAAAATTGTTAATGAAACGTATTACAGGAATTGTAAAAAATAATATACAAAAGGCGCCAAAATTTAATTGCTACAATGCTTGCTGTTAAAATGCATATATAAAAGATCAATAAGTACCATAAATCTAAACGGAAAAATGCTCAAAATAAGAGAAATAAAATACAGAAAACTTTGAAATGGTCTAATTTGTATATTTTAACTATTTTGTTTTAATTAACTTATATACAACAACTAACTATGTATTTATTTGAGTTTTATTGATTCTTTAAAAATGTATAATTGGATTTTGGATAATAAAAGGATTTTTTTTGAATTTTTGTATTCATGTTTTTATGAATTTTTCGGTTTAGATATACATATGCTACTTATTGATCACATATATTCATTTATAACAATTAATTCTTGGGGACCACATCAAGATTGGGGATTTCATCAATGGATGAACTACTTATCATGAATATTATCTTAACTTTTTGCTTTTCAGGAGCTTGTTTCTTGGCTTTCATTATTGCTATATGATGTTGATATTGTTTTGATTATTATAATAATATGAATCACTTTTTCATCTAAATTGACCCATTTCAAAAATGTATATAACTACCCTTTTGAAAGTTCAACTTGTATATTTTGTTCCTTAGTATACCTAACGATTACATTGATATAAAAAATGAGCTTTTTAATGCACTCTAGCCTGATTCACTAACACTCTAAAGCTAATCGCTGACGCTCTTGATCTTCGCTTGACGAACGACCGCATCATCTAGTAATAATAATCTAAACAAAACGACAGCATCGACAAAATACCAAGAAACGAGATCAAAGAGCATACATGATAATGATGATATGAAGTACAACCATTAAAGAAATTGATATAAAAAGAACGCCAAGATTTAATTGTTACAATGCTTGCTGTTTAAAATACACTATAAACCTATTATAAATCTATAAGAAACATTGGTATTAAAATTATGGTATTATATTATTGAAACTGTGAAGTTCACTAAAATATGACACTATAAAAATTCTAAAAAAAAAATCTTGGCAATGCAATTGTATATTATTTTTACTTTTTAATTAATTGGCTTACTTAAAAGAACTACTTTTGTATTAATGTTTCAATGCTTTTTATAAAAATGTTTCATCGTCAAGAATTTTTTCAGAATTTTGTGAATTTTACAGTTTCGATATAGGCTCCTATATATTATGTTCCTTATTGATCTATATATTCATGCATTTTAAACAGCAACCATTATAACAATTAAATGTTGACGCACTTTTTATAATAATTTCTTTAATGGCTATATTTCAAATCATTAATTATATCATGTTTGCTTTTGAGGAGCTCGTTTCGTGGCTTCTAATAATTAATAAGAAGACAAAACAATTTTTCATCGAAATTGACCTCTTTTAAAAACGATCTAGAAACCGTTTCAAAAGTCATCTTAGGTGCATTTTGTTCCGTAACGCTTTGCGATTACGCTGATACCAAAAATCATAGAGTAATTATTACTCTATGCTAAAAATGATATTTTTAATGCATTCTATAGCCTGATTAATTAGTGATCAAAGAATAATAATAATTTTTAGAATAATCGCTGGAATTGTTATTAATAAAAACATTAAAACAGTTTTACCTAACAATATGTAACATAATAAATGCGTACGTTTCACGTGAAAATAAAACAACACGTTTGACAATGATTCATATGAGATTTAAACCAAAATGTAACTATTTCGAAGCAATTCGCACAATTTTGACACGGAAAAATATACTTGAGGTTTTATTTCGATAAAAATGTTTAATTTCCATATTCCAACGTTTAAATTAAAGTTTTACGCAATTTTATAGATTTTAGTTTAAACGCTTGAATATTTTTATCAAAATAAAACCTAAAAATATTTTTCCGTATCAAAATGTTCCACTTTACTTCGAAATAATTACATTTTGGTTTAATCATATCATTTCTTGTCTAATGTGTAGTTTTAATTTCCCTTGAATAAATCTGCGCTTTTATTTTGTGACATATTGATAGGTGAGACTGTTGTACTACTTCTATTGATAACAATTCTTGCGATTATTATAAAAAGATATTTAAAGTATAATATTTATATCTATGTTACGCCTATTCTCATAAGCATTAATGACTAGAGCTGCTAGCGTCTTTCAAGCTTATCGCTGACACTTTTATTCTTGGCTTGACGATGTCTAATGCTACACATTTTATTGGTTTAAAAATGCAACAGGTGATCAATTTCCTAACGCATAGCTGAAGATTCAATTATTATTGTTTTATTGTTTATCAATAAGAGGATATAATGGGTGGTATAAATAAAAACTAGTTATTATTGCTAATTATCTTTTGCTTTTGCTAACACCATTTACTGATTAGCAATTACTAGTTTTTATTTATTTATACCACCCAATATTTCATCAAGCGTGTTAAAAAAATATTAATATTTTTTGACATGTAGGTAATATTGAACTATTACGTTGTTAAATAAAGTTATTATAAGTAAATAACTTTTCAAATACATTGTAATGTTAAATATGAATCCAAATTCTTAGACAGATAATATTATACAAAGTCATTGCATGCTTGGAAAATGGATTTGTATACCAGGGTGTAAACGTTTCTAATTGTTAAACTTCTAACTTAATTTTTATTAAAATATAGTATTGTTACCATCTAAAGTGCCATAGTATATATCCTCATATAATTACAAAAGAGAAAGATGTGAATTGAATCGCTTTTAAGATTCATTTGTAATAAATTATTTGTATGCTGCTACATATTGCATTTTATATCAGTAATAGGGTTTCGTTCCTAATATAATCTAAACAGCGCTGATTAGCTCTCTCTTTACTGGTAGTAAAATATACTTTGGTAGTATGAATTCATTAATTTATCATTTTCTCTTGTAATTATATGATTTATTTCCGTATTTTTCGACTTAACTTACTTTCTTATCATTTAGATAATAACGGATTTTAAGATATATATCGCAGTCTTATCTTTCCTAAATTAGGAAAGCATGTCATATTTAATCCAAAATTTACAAACATAATAATTGCTATTTTATTTAAAATATAAAAAACTGAAAACATTAAAAAGAGTACAAAAATAATTTTTTAGTGAGTCCCTTTTTTTATTTAATAAAAATTGATACCTTTATATCAAATGATTTTATTTTATTATAATATTGCTCGATTTTATAATTAAGACGAAGTCAGAATTGGAAGGTATCATCGTCTCTTTCACCCGGAACTATTGGTCAATGGCAAAGAGGACGCTGGCAATAACTTCGCTCGCGGTCACTACACTCTGGGCCGTGCTTTCATCTCTTGTCTTATCGAGAAGACCCGCATGATAACTGAAGGATGCGACAACTGTCAAGGTTTCACTGTATTTAATAGCTGGGGCGGAGGCACCGGAAGTGGGCTCACCACCCTCTATATCGACAGACTCAAGGTCGAATACGGCAAGAAGCCCTGCATCAACTTGGGTGTGTATCCCGGCAATCGGCTGAGCACCTCCACTGTTGAACCCTACAATTCCATCCTGATGACCGAGCGAACTCTGGACACTACGGACATCTGCCTCCCCTTCGACAACGAATCCATGTACAACATCTGTAAGTCTCAGATCGATCTTGACGCACCCACCTACAGTGACGTGAATCGACTGATCGCCCCAATGGTGAGCGGGTTGACCAGCAGTCTGCGACATGGAGGCTCCCTAAACTGCTCGATTAATGAAATCCGGACAAATCTGGTGCCATATCCACGAATTCACTTTCCAATCATGAGTTATTCGCCGATGGCAAATCGAGAAAAGTTGGACGCATCCCCGTTTTCTACCGTCGATTTAACGAATGCTCTCTTCTACGAGTACAATCGATCGATGTCCTGCAATTTGGAATTGGGTAAATTTATGGCGGCTTGTCTCATTTACCGCGGAAACAACTCCCCGAGTAATATTATTCAAGCCTTGAAACACATCAAATGCCAGCAGACATATCCATGGGTGGACTGGTGTCCCACAGGTTACAAAGTTGGCATGACTTACTCACCGCCTACTCACCTTACCCTGGGCATCCATGGAGCGGTTGTCGAGAGAGGGGTACTCATGTTAGCTAATCACACCGCAATCAGTCAAACTTTTGACACGCTCTGCTCTAAATTTGACAAACTCTACCGTAAACGGAGTTTTATTCACTGGTACGTGGGCGAGGGGATGGAAGAAGGGGAATTTATTGAGGCGCGTTGCACCCTTGGTGAGTTGATTAGGGACTACTACGAAGTTTCCGAGCATTCGGAATCCAAATATCCCGAACCGGAGGTCTACACCCAGGATCAGTATAGAGAACGAAATAAACCAATGGAACTGAAATATGAGAAGTGCAGCACCGCCGTAGAACCCTTTGTTCTTACGGGAGTACAATGATTTGAATGAAAAAAGCGTAGGTACTTAAACAGTAAATAAAATTAGAGCGAAGCATATACTTAGACAACTATGGGCTTGACACCAATTTAGATACTAAGTGACATTTCCGCTTTCGAATACCCTGAATACTATACACTTCCATTAGTACATTTTATTATATCAAAGAAGTCAGTTTGAAACTTTTGAAAATGCATCCTTTACAAAAACGAACGGAAAAGCTGTTTATATATTATGTATGCCTATACATTATATATCTTCAAAAATTATAAATATTCATTGTCACTGGGTAGAAAATATAAGAACATAATATTTTGGTTCGACTAATTCTTACCTGTTACTTTTAAAATATATTCCTTCATATCAGGGAAATCATATACATATATTCATATAGATTTCCCTGATTCATATATACACAATATCAACTGTACACAAATGTACAATACATGATATATATAAAACCGACAAATATTTAACTAAGGAAGTTTTCTCATTTACTGCTAAAATTGGGAACCTATAGGTACTTTAGACGTTTCAAACCTCAAGAAAATATTATTCTTGCATTAATATTTCTAACACTTAAAATGAGTTAAACAGAAAAGTTTTGGATGCAGGTAGTTGCAAATAAAGCATCTTATATAACTGTGTTTTAAAATTTACGGATCGCTGTATGCTACTTGTCGAGATCTCAGTTGTTAACGATTTGTACTTTCATTAACGCATTCTAAAAACTAACAGTAGAATGTATAACAATTTAAAGTGATCTATACGCTTTATACGTATTATTTTGAAATAAAGAATATATTTTGTTTAAATTTATTATGCTCTTAAAACTTAATTTAGCACTTGCTAATAATTTCTAATAAATTTGCGTATTTGCAATTTTAAATGACCAAAATTAGGTTTGTAGTTAATTTAGAGCATAGAATAAGGAGTATATTATGTAATATTTTTATCGAAAAAAATCAGGAACAAGTCGATGATTTCCTGCGTACTCCTTCTTATTGTATTTGCTTTAATTGTGTTTCTATTTTGATATATCCATCTAGTTACTATAAAATAATTTATATCATAGAGAAATAATTAACAAGACCGTTCACCTTAAAAAGTACATAATGTAAATGAAACGTTTTCTTATAATCCACTAGTTTTTAACGGAAAAAGCTAAATTGCTACAAAGCACTTTCACTTTATTTATTTAGGTATAATGTCTAACTAGGGTAAACTGTGCGCTGCATAGAGCTGTTCAAATATATAAAATGCACAAAAAATGTTATACTACTGATAGTAAGGTGACGGGCAAAAGTAGTATTACTTATTTTTCAAATATGAATTACACAACTTGTATAACAAGATTTAGAATTTTTGTAAATTTTTTAAGTGCATTAATGAATAAAACACGAAACTTTCAACATTGACAACTCTTGCCATTCTTAATAGATGGTTTATATCATAGAGTAAGTAAACAAAGTTTCGATCGTTCCTGTATCATAGTGTATGCAGTTTAATACTATTCAGCTTACCTAAACACTTTTGAAAAATAATGTTTAAATAAATAACAGCAGTTAAATAGTTTAAGTAATAAAACATATTTAGATATACAGGCATTAAATTATACTTTACAAACAACTTACGTATGTTCAAATTGTGTGAATATATATATTTACTTTTAAAATTAATTAAATAAAAATATTTAATACTACATTTAGTTTACCCATTTACATAAAATTTATTAAAATAAAATTATTTTAAATAATGAAAATTTAAAGCACGATATATATGAAATTAAAAACAGTCAAAACACAATTTAATTAATTCTGGTTATATCATAGATTTAAATTCTAGTTTATATATTAAATATAAATTGGTTGAAACATACTAAATGTATAATATGAATACACTTAGGATATAAGAACATAATTTTACACCAAATAAATTATTATAGCAAAAAAAGTAAAAAATATATTACGTTTACTACAGTACACAAATTGATATATGTACATACATAATAATATATAACATTATATACAATACAAATTGTGCATAAAATACAACCTAATTCAAAAGTTACATTTAAGTTACTGTCATGAGAATCGGTACATTATTTCAAATTTATACTCACTATTATCACAACGGTTAAAAATATAAACCTATATAAAATGTATGCATATGTAATGATATATGTCTCATACTTGCATTGGATAAAATGCCACAAAGTTACAAGCAAACTTAATATATATATATCTAAAAAATAATACAAATACAGAACTATATTTTTTTAAAGGGCACACATAGAAAGTAAAACACAATTTGAATAATTGAATTGTTTGTTAATACTTTTTTTCAATATGTTATATTTAGTTTTAAAATAAAATTCATAGTGATTTTACTGATATTATAGTGTAGCTATATATTAAATAGAAATATAACTATGAACCTATAGAATTTTGAAGTGAAAATATATCGGGGATATTAAAAATTAAATTAATTGATAACTTGTTTACTCTAAAGTTTACTCTTTTGTCTTAAAAAAAAGGCAACCTATACTTCCCATATTAAAAATGTCATAATAAATAGACACGATAAATATAGTACCATTTAAAATTAAAGATAATATGATATTACAGTTATAGGGAGGAAAGTAAAAATGCCATACATAAGAAACTGTACACACAAATACTGTATTATATTGTACATATATTTACAACACATTATTACTCTTATATATAATATTATATTTATGTAATAGTGTACGTGAAATCTATAGTTTGTAATAAAAAATACCTATACAAAAACTCTAAAATTGAACAAATCTAAAAAAGGTTGAGTTAAGAGTTAGATAGGTTTAGGTAAGTCTAACAAAGCTCATTAGGTTGAGCAGCAGACTGATTTTCCTCGCGCAACACTCGATCATACAGAGCGATTAAAGTCTTCTTGACGCGGAGGATGGTGACTCTATCGGCGGGTAGATCAAGCCAACACTCGGACATGAGACGAGCAGATCGCTCCAAGATCGGATCCTGCATCCATCTCTCGGAGAGTCCGGGTCGTACCCTCTCATCACACACAAGGTGTCGCATCTCCTCAAAACTGGGGTCACCCGGGACTACATCCCAGTAGGGGATCCGATACTCGTCGACAACGGTTCTACACTCACAGCGTCGGAACAATTCCCAGAGAGTGAGTCCAAAGGCGTACACGTCGGCTGCCCGGTACATCTCGAAAGTAGTGATGGGTGGGGAACCAGGCTGACCCAGCTCAGAGGTCAAAAGGCTGACAACAGCTGCGGAGGAACTGGTGGTGACGCCATTTGCCACCCGTTCGGTAGCTGGTGGGGGTGGGATATGAGAAACGGTGCAGCCTGTATGGCTATGGTGAAGGTGGTGAGGACGTAGGGCCCAGTTGTCGTCGAGAATCTCTGGCGCCATGTACCGCTTTGTGCCCACCTGTACAAAATAGGGCAAAAGTAAAGAATAAATTACAAAAGTTTCGTTTTTCTTTTTGCAATTAAATTAATTTTGTTTTAAATTATGATAACTATCTTTTAGAGTTGTTAATAATAAAATAATTAAAATTAGTCAACTAAATAATAATAGAATAGGAGCAATGAATAGAAAGCAAATCGACATTACTATTATTGTATATTAACTTTTCGTAAGATATATGTGTTCTATTTTCTATGCATATGTTTAATAGGAAAAATTATTAGATTGACATTAAATACACACATTTTAAAAGCAAGAAAATAGAGAAATGCCATTTCAATAAAACATAAAAAATCTGAAAATTAATTAATCTTTTGATACATGGATGAAAATACGCACTCATAGAATATTACTAATAGAATAGATTCATTGATATCTAAAAGTAAAGCCAAATTGATGTTTTCATCCACCTCCAATATTTCCTTTTATTGTCATGATAACAACTTAATCAAATAATGTTATGGCTAAAAGACAAATCTAACTGAAATAGGGATAAGATAGAATAAGGAATCTGTGAGAAAATATCATAATATTAGTTTATGTATGTACCCAAAACGAAAAAAAAATTAATATATAACAGCGACACTAATTGATGAGCTGTTAAAACTAAGCAAGTAAATAGTATAACTATATTATAGAGAAAGAGTATACAAGCGATGCACCTTATTATTGGGTAAACCGAGGTTAAGCTCATTCGTCCGATGTGAGTGCATAACGGCTAAACCCAGATCCGCGATACAACAGCTGCCATCCCGGCGCACGAGCATATTCTTGGACTTGACATCGCGATGTGCAATCCCTGGTTTGCCTTGGACACCCAACATCTCCGTGTGTAGATGGGCCAAACCAGCAGCGGAACTCTTAGCCATGAGCAATGCTGCCCGCAGGTCCACAGTGTGCACTGTGAGATAGTCGTGCAGAGAGCCTAGCGGATGATAGTGGGTGATGAGCCACAACTGGGTGCAGCCGTGGCGGGAGGCCATGTCGCTTGCGTAGTATCCGAGTACGTTGTCATGTCGGAGAAGAACGGTATTGTAGATCTCAGTCTCGCGGGCCCAACTCGCCTCGTCACGCGAGGAGAAAATCTTCACTGCTACCTCCTCGCCGTGGTAAGAACCTCGCCAAACCTCCCCATATCTGCCCTTCCCAATGCAATCCAGCAGTGTCACCTGTGTGGGTATTAATAAACACCTTCTCAAATATAATGAAGAGGAAAAGCAATGCTTCTTTAAATTAATTAAGAGATTAGATCACGGCGTACTGAATAATATTCAGTCGTGGGTTAGACTCTTTTTTAATGCGTGTATTGTAAAAGCGAAATTGTATTGTAATAGTAAACGACAAAAATGAACGGTTATTTAGGTTACCAACATTTTTATAAAACAAAGGCAAAAACAATTTGACAAACTGAAAGTTAATAAATATAATTTACAATATTGACTGAAACTAAGAAAAATAAAGTGAATTTTACATTTATTTACAACTAGCTATTTATTAAAGAGAACTACATGAGACAAATGATTTTAATGAAGCTTGTGAAAACAATGCGGAGGTACTACATCCATGATTCATTATAGTGTGAGCTGGAAAGTTTGACACCACTAAACTGACAATTATAAGGTGTCTCTTTGACGAAATGAAATAATATTTTAAAATAAATACTATCTGTCCTGCCGTTTAAATTAGGGATATTCTCATTACATTCCATAGTAAAATAAATATTCCACTATGATGTATATAAATTATAATTTATATCTAAACCTACGGCAGTAGGTTGTTAGCTCATGCGCGCAACTTACGTACAGTAAGGTATATTAGAATACCACA
>JAYRBW010081139.1:0-47223 GCA_036023295.1 Invenusta paracnida | reverse complement strand
AGTATACCATCATCCAATCATAATGCAGTATACCATCATCCAATCATAATGCAGTATACCATCATTCAATCAGAATGCAGTATACCATCATTCAATCAGAATGGAGTATACTATCATTCAATCATAATGTAGTATACCATCATCCAATCATAATGCAGTATACCATCATCCAATCATAATGCAGTATACCATCATTCAATCAGAATGTAGTATACCATCATTCAATCATAATGCAGTATACCAATATTCAATCAGAAGCCTATGAAGGCATCTTGTAATAAACTACTACTAATAAAATATACATTTATTTCTGGGACTAACTGCCACTCACCTCCCCTTGAAGTAGGCAATGTAGAAAAGAGAAGAGTAAAAGTTGAAGAACTGGAAACAGTACATCTTCAGTGTGAACTTGTCCTCGTACTCTGTCTCAGTTCGTGGACATTCTTCACAGACACAACAGAAAAAAACGGTCATTCATCACTTATGATAACAAAACATTGGTGAGAAAATAGTCACGAATAATTTTCAAAATGAAACTAAATAAATAAATTGTACAATAACATGTGACTTATTAGCGAAACTAAATATATACATATATATTCTAACAGTCACAAATAAAGTGCAGACAATAGTTTTTAAAAGTACTATTTTGAACAATCATTAGTAAAATTATAAGCAATAGTATATGATTTATTTATATGAAAGTTTAAAAAGCAATTCTGCAATATTGCTACTATAAATTAAAACAGCTATTATGGAGTTAATATCGCTTAATTATTTACTTTGTTTGTTTCAACATAAACAATGGTCGGCGATCACACATGCCTGGATTTGAAAGATATACCATACACAGTAATTTCACGATTTAGGCGACACATTCCAATATAATACTAAATGAGAACTATAGTACAGTAATAGTAAACCACAGTATATAAAAAATAACAATTTAAATAAAAATAAGCTTTACTCAAGCATATTAAACTTTAAAAATCACAAAATTCGTGATATCCATACAATATATTATATATTACAAAAACATGCAAATAATGCCACTTATTAAGCTTACCCATATTTGTTAGCAGAATTGATATTATTCGATAAATCTATAAGTAAAGGAAAATAAAAAATAGCAACCGTATTTTACTCAATAAGTCTAATGGTCTCTCATATAAAAATATCAATTAAATTATAGTAATTCTGGCTATACTTTATATAATATATAAAACACATAATTTGTTTCATTTAATATACAATGAACAACACCACTGTTCAATTAAAAATTACCATTCAATACAAAACTATAGTCTTTATTTTTTATTTTGTATAGGAAATTTCTATTAAATATATAAAAAACACAATAATTATAAAAGTAAACTTGGAAATATCAGATGAAGCTAATCAGCCGAAAAATATAATAACCGATTATATTAATTATTATCAGAGAAAAAAGTTATTCGTAACCATGTGTGTTGCTAGAGACGCACATGCTATGATTTATGAGAAATATTTATCTGTTTTTAGAATTCTAAAATCAACTAACTTAACAGCCGATGACTGCTTAAACTGTTATATCTAAATATTTATAAAACAAATTTAAAATTGTCATATGAATACTTTTTAAATAAAACTTTAGCAGCGAAATAAAGATTCTATTCTTAAGGCCGCTGCCATATTTTCTAACCTCGTAAAACGTGTTACGCATGTGTAAGCTATTGGAAAGGGTCTGTTATGTTCTTGTTTTAGCTGTGATAATCGTTCAGGGGTTATCGGAAGAAGATACTTCATTACTCTATGATTTTAATTATCAGACTATTCATACAAACAAGTCAACTTTAAGTACACTCATTAAAGAACACCAAACTAACTAACTAACCCTGTTGAGAATGAGAATAAAGACAAGATTGATCATGGCCCCGGTGATCGAGGTGAGAATCTTGGCGTACTGACGCACGTAGACGTTATCGATCGAGTAGAAGACTGCAATCATCGCGATCCGATATACAATCACTCCCAGAAGACAGCATAATACCAAAGATACCTGCAGTGTATCAAGATAATAGAAATATAAGTAAACGTAGAAGCGATAGGCAAATTTAAAATTAAAAGGATGCATAATAAATGTTTCACTATAGATGATTAGTTTTATTCATAATAAGTTGTATAATATGCGGTGTTTTCTATTTATTCATATTAATTATATGTCAGCCTATACATACAATGAAATACAACTGTTTTGCTCAAGTGCATTCTAAGATTAAGAAGGTTTCCATTTAGTGCAGATTTTTCTTTATCCATTACATAATATGCAACGGAAATAATATTATTTCATTTTAGTTTAAATTATTACAATTCTCCTCTAATACTTATAATTTGTAAGCTGTTGTCATATTACTATTTCATATATAATATTTTAATTTACAATATTATCTAATTTAAATTAGTTTATTAATCATTTAATTCTAACTAAAATTATATTTAATATCTATAATTATATATAAAATTACTTAATACGTATAAATATTTCAAATAAATAAAACCACACAGTAATTAAAGCATAAATGTTAACAGTGGGCTTGTTTGTATATTAAAAGTTTAATAAAAAATATCTAGAATTTTTTTAAAAAAGCATACAAATAACTTACCATAAATACGACCGTCACTAAAGAAATAGTATAACGAGGACACTTTTGATAGACCGGAAGGAAGGATTCTTGTTCCTGAAATAAGACAAATGAGTTTGCACATAATATTATTTTATAATAACGAATAATATTACTGTATCAAATACAATATTAACTATCAGAATATAGATAATAATGTTATGCACATATTATGAAATATGCAACTTACCCCGGTTACTGGATTAAGGCGGACGCTTTTACATTTGTTTTCAAATTCAGGTCGTACAGATTCCTACAAATAGAAGCAAACTATAATAAATGAAAATTTATAATATTTCAATTAACTCCATTATATTACTAATTTACATAATAAGTAGTAAAAATATAAAGCAATGATTGCTATAGAATCTGGATGTTTTTAACAATATAATCTATTGTTATGATAAAAAGTTATTATTATAATAGTTTGCATATCAGTGCAATTTATACTTCAAAATATATAACTAAAATTGAATAAAGTGCAAAAGCATTATATTATTTTATTTTATTCTCTATTTTATTTATCTACTTAAATAAATACAATAACACATTTTTATTCATTTTATAATACGATAACACTTTTATACGTTTTATGTTCAGGTTGGAAACAATAACAGCACCAATCCATTAAGCCATGAGTATGTCAAATAATTAAATAGAAACATACACCACAACAATATTTTTCATTTCAGAAGAAGTAAAACATAAGCTACGTTTTTTAATAGTACTATTATATTAAACAGTAGTTCGGCAAATTAAGATAATATGACGATTTACACACACTTACTTTGCGAAAACAGTTCAAATTGTTCATTAAATAAATTATATTTAGATAAAACTTATATATTCTTATAGATAATTCATGCAATACACTGTCTATAGGTAAGCAAAACACACTAAACTCAACATTCCTCAAAGTAACTCCTCCACCAGTCAAATATTTTGCTTTAAAACGTAATCAACTATGCTTTATAAGTAACTCGATACAGCATACTATGTATACAGTATGAAGTGCACAATTCAATAACCAAGTCAATAAGACCAACGCGGGATGCCAAGACGAATAAATGTCTACAATATCAATCGTGAGATCCATTCTCAACTCGTAAATAAATGGACAGAGGATAACAGCCCATTGACAGAAACAAACACGGTACACAAATTATTATACACATAATAACAGTTGAAAGTAACAAGTGCCTCAGTTAGAACTCGCTATGTAAAACTAAAAAATCAAGACTTGACAAGGGCGTCGGCTGAATTATTTGGTAAACATAACTTAAATTGTTTGCATTATTTTATTTTCAATCGCATACTGCAAGCAGCTAGTGAATCGTATTTTTTTATCTACCCATCTACCTAACTAACTCTTATCTGTAGTCAAGAACTTCTCCATATTATTATAATAAGCAAGCCCATGTCGTTTTACAAATTACTAACTTATAACAAAGTGAAAAGATGGCATGATTTTAGAGCTAAATGTACTTCTAACATGATTCGATTAGCTGCTTCGTTTTACATTTTAACAAACTAACACGAACTATGGACAATGTTAGAATTCAGAGAGTTCGTCTGTTAAATGTATATATGTAGGTACATAATATTATGTACTATTAATTTGCATACCAATCTCCCTTTCTGCCAGAATAGAAATTTACTCTACATTATAGTTTAATAGTACAACCATAGCTATCCCATTCACGTTGTGTGTTTTGATTAATTTCTATGACAACATCATGAGTGTTTTAATCTTTTCAATATTATAACAAGATATTAATTTAACTTAACAAAATATATATATAGTCATGATAAATAAAGCAAAGATTTGATAAAAGTACTAATTAATTAGAAATGTCGGCAAGTGTCTCACATGCTCTTCGAAATTAGAGACGTCCCATTCATACTGGAGCTCGCCCTGCTTACGGCGCCAAAATTCCAGAAAGAGTTTCCCTGGAACATTCCAAATTATCATTTACCATTTTAAACTGATAGGATAAAATATACTCTCGTTAAATAAACGTGTTAGTGTGAAAGGTTGTTGCCGTGCTCTATTTTTTTTTGCTTAAAGTTTGTGAATGTTGTTAATCAAACTATTATAATACTGGGTATTGCTTAAAATCTAACACAATAGCGAATTTCAATAGGTATATCAGAGAATTACGATATTTTACTTTGTATGCTTTTAAATTGGATTTTTACACAAAAGAATACTTAACTAGTACTACAAGGACTAAAATATAGTAGATTTGCCAGATAATTAATCATTTTGAATTATTAAATACAGTAAATACTAAATTTCAGTAATCCTAAGTCTCTAGTTCTTTTTACTTTTTGTTTACGTGGCTATTCTCTTTGTAAATTGACTAAAATAATTGTTGATAGGAGATAAAAAAATAGTATATGTTATCATTGTTGAAGCTTTTTTGGGGGGGAGGGGAAACGTTTACATTGCTAACTAAATAGCAGGACAATTAAGACAACTATTGCTCCCCCCAATTTAGTCAGTCAGAGTAGGTGACATACCCCAGCAGGACATGATGATGGCAAAGGCAATAGTGAAGCTGTTGTCAAAGAGATAGGTGATCCGGGACATAAGGCAACTCTGCTGCAGATGCCAGTAGTCGCAGGGTCCATCGCAGAGGGGACACATCGTGTAGTTCCCGGCCGCCGACCTGTCGCAGATGTCGTTACTGTCGGTTGGATTAGGTAATGTGGGCCGGCCATTAACAAGTTGGAATACACTCGATTGTATAGATACAAAACTCAAGGTTCCTTTAATATCTATTCCTAGCTATAAAGACGTACGACAGAAATAAATGCCGACTATAAGCGAAATGTTAGCCTTTCGTCAAAGAAATTCTCGATAACAACATGGTGTAACTAAGCTGTATAGGATAATGTACTTAAATGTGAATATTATTGCATTTTGTATGCTTTAACTTGGCCTATTAAGCATTTCTGATTATGGATTTGAAATAAAATCATTATAATAAATGTGCTATGAGCTTTTTACAACACAAAGTCGAGAATAACCTCTCTACATTTATCTGCAAACAGGGTGTACATTAATTGTATTCTTTTAGTTTAGCGACTTGGTGTTGCGCAGTTATGATTACTTTGACAATAAAAACTGGTGTTGAAGACGAGGGATCACCTTGGGGTGTTATCCATGAAGGTCGCCAGGCCGTAAATGAAGGCGATCAATCCGAGAATTGATACAGGAATAAGATACATCGTATAGAGGCCGAGCCAAGCAAAGTAGATGCCAATCTTCTCGCCGTAATATTTCCTGTGAAATCACAATCAAATGGGAGTTAACTGCTAGAAAAATACAAGTTTGTTTATTTAAAATCACTATTAAAATGATTAATATGATAAACAAATGATATATGTATGTACAATAACAGTAAATTACGTTCACAATATGAATACACAATAATTAAAGTATAAATTTATGACTCTATTAAAAAAATCACTGCATCAGGTTAACATAAAAGTGCATATTAGTATATTAACTTATAATTCTAAAAAGTATTTTTAACACTAAAAATTTACATCAATCACAATGTTGTTAACTTAAATGGTAAGTTAACAGGCTTCACTCTTTTCGGCTCCTTACCGAATAAGATCCAAAGGTTGAAATTTATAGAACTGTTTGGGTCGCGCCCATAGCTCGTAGAGTAGCTGGAAAAAATCGGGCGTCAATGGGGTCAATACAATCAATATTATCATTTGAATTGCATAAAATTATGGCTCTTTGTAACAATACAATATAGATACACTACATACTCATAACACCAATCAAAACGCTTTTCACCTGACCATATAGTTATAGAAAATGTTGTAATACTAACTTAATAGAGTATGACTATACAGGATTATAGTTTATTTTCCTTAATACAAATCGAGAACATTTTTAGAATTCCAGTCTTATACCAGTTTTATAATGATATTCGATTTTCATGAAACTATTTAAGATAAATGCGAATAAAAAGTCAGCCTATTATTGTGTGGTATTTGTACATTATACAAGAGTGTTTGTTTTAGCGGAATAAATATATAAATATTCGATAATATACTGTCTCATATACACACAAGATAGGTTGAATATGAACATCAAAACAACATAACATACAAGTGCATCATGGCCTGATGCTGTTATTCGATCATACACATACATCTCCATAGCTTGAATAACGGTGTATGTACTATTATAGTCGATGTGGGTACATATAGTTGCTGGATATAGTTACTGTAAGATACATACTCTGGTATTTAATGTGCTAGCTTCGTATCTGAGAAATAGGTATGTATACAGATGTTAGGATCAAATAGAACAAACAAGGTCTACTGAGTCCCATAAACTATATGCAGACATGAATAATGCAAATTTAAAATAGATCAACAAAACGGAAACACTAATTGCATATAATCTGGGTTATTCGCAAGTTTCTAAAAGTTGGTGAAAACAGGTTAAAATCGAAGAAAGCATTTATTCATAAAATTAGATTTTATAGTATTAAAAAGAATTTTGTAACATATAAATCGATATATAAATTTACATTTCGCAAAATAATCCCAATAGATCAACTTCTAAATCATCTTTCTGTATATATACAGAGTCACAGTTACTGGAAAGTATGACAGTTGATTAGTTCCAGATATTGTAAAAAATACGAATGACTTGAAATTAGAATATTTTTTTCTAATTTCAAAAGTAATTTGAACTGAATTTACTAATGTACATAACATCTATATTTTTCATAGAAATAAGTTACACAATTCAGTAAAAACAACCAATATAATATTAATAGACTACCAAACCAGAAACGCATATTATACACTACATTCTAAGCAATTGTGCTCAAACTTTTGTGTCTCATAAATAAAGAAAAATGTATTAATGGTTTCAAAATATAAAATGATTCTAAGGTTAGTTGAACGAAAAATGATCTCAAAATAGCAGAATTTTCTCATTTAAAAAATGAATCAAACTCAATCTCCATTAATACAAAAACGATTTGATTTTAAATGAAAGCGAGCTCAACAAAAGTTCTAAACATAATGAATACTTTAGGTTTCCAGAGTGTATATAACATCTACTTCTGAATGCAGAATTTGTTTAAATTAATACTTTCTCCACATATCATGTATAAAGATTAAGTGCCATTACTGCAAGTCATATAACACACTTCTTCCAGTCTATTTATTAATTATAATAATGCAGGATTTGTTTTTAGCAATAAAGGTTAAACAATAACAAATTGCACAAATTAGCAGCGTATATATACATAAACCCAGCTCTCATAACCAACCGCTTCTACAACCAAAAACAGCCCCTTACCATTCTCTCATTGTCGGGTTTTGGAACCGAGCCATCCGGATTGTTCTTCGTCTTCCAGGAGCCCTGGAATTTTAAAAGGGGTCATCAGTTTAAATTATACAAAACCGAGCCATTTGTGAGCTTGTTTTTGTATTAATAATAACTCATAATTGTATGCTCATCTAAAATAGTCATATTGAATATTCGCAAGAAAAAGTTATGTTCATCAAATGTATTATTTTATTTACAAATTATCTGATTTATCAAGTCTGGTAAATAATTTACACCACAGAGTACATATATAGTTACACATTATATAGTTATATAGGTAAGTACTCTGTGATTTATACGTTGCATATAGTGTTCAGCCTAATAACATAAATATCTTAATTAATTATTGTGCATAATTAATGGATTCAGCTAATTATAGAAGTACTAGTTATGCGCAGCACATGTTGTATAATGTTTATATTAGATAATATGTTTACCACTCAGTGTTATTCTAAATAAGCTTGTTATTTGTATCTACTGCATAATATATGTATATTATTATAATACCTGCATGATATGGATACACCTACTTTTAGACCATACGTATGCATTAGGAATGCAGGAAGACTACTAAATATTAATAGCCAATAAAAATACACTAACTTACAAAATTTGATTTCAAATTTTATATAATTTTAAACAATAAATTCATAACTTTAAAGTAAAACGCTAACAACTACGAGTATATACTACTCTTACAAATTTGAATAATGTACAGAAAAACATAATATAAATAAATAGATTCCCAAAAAGCTGTTTTCGGGAGTTTTACTAAATTTCTAAAATGTGAAATTAAATAGTGTGTAATATCTAAATAAGAATATATATATATATATAAATTATAAATAGGTATTCCTATAAGTACATAAGTAATGCAGTTAAGTAGATAAATAGATATTTATATCATTTATCACTACATACATACGAAAGCAAACAAAACAAGAAAGTCCTTCTAAGTGAACAGTAGTGATTCAGCTTGCAGGTGCTTATTAAATAAAATGATACTTAACGTAATAAATAATAATATTAATCAATTAAAGAAAGAAATATTTATAGGTAAGTTGCATAAGAAGGTAGTAACCGATCTAACTCGGCAAAATACTGAATGTGTTAACTTCACTAAAAATAGCGTAAACATCGGTTAAGATAATGACGCGTAACTGTCATGATAAAAACTTAAGTGTCAACATTTAATTTTATTGTAAAATCTAATAAAGCGTGTAATACGTTATAACATGTTTAAAAATATAAAGAAATAGAAAAAATCTAGAGAACACCATGTGAAATACTTTCGTATTTCTATTTATTATAAAGTCACGTTTAAGATAGCAAAGCTATGTATTATTTATTTACCCGATCCGGAACAACAACATAAGGCTTGAAATAGTTAGAATAAAATAAAGATATATAATAAAGTTACAAGTATAATTATGATTAATTATGGGTGTGGTTAAATGTGTCTATTTCAGAATAGGAAAAATACCAGAAACAACACAGTATACTACATTTACGCCCATAAAATACAGTGAAAGTGTAGTGCGTAAAATACGTTTCTACTTTATATAGTTATACTTAAGTACATTACATAACAAGTTTATCGAAAGATACGTTTATTTATAAGGCTCTCCAACTCGAAAATAATGGATAAAAATATGAAACAATACTAAGAAAGACTGTTTGTAAATAAACTAACTGATCTAAATGAGATGCTTTAAATCCACTTTGCTGGTTGTTTAAAGATTCGTATTGTTTTTTATTAATTTATCAATCCATTTGAGGAGCTCCTCGCATTATTACAATATTCGATTAGAATATGAACTCAAGTTCGGAACATGTTACTCCGAAAATTATTTTTCCTTGTCTTGGTTATTAATCTCTAACTTGTTGTAGAATTTTTACAACTATAACTTATTTTGAACTAACAATTAAAATATATATTGACATTTATTTCTTGCAAATTTACAAGCTGACATGTGGTTAATAGTTGCAATCTCATCTGAGGCATTCTATATATACATATAGTATAGTTGCAATGTAAACAACGTCTATATAATAAAAACAACAAATGAACCATAAAAAACTGCGAGTTTCCTAAAATATAAATATTATTATCACTATACCATAATAAACACCTAAAATGTGGCGAGACTATAAAAAGTATTACACAGACACTCATAGCACAGAATTACAAAAACTATTACTTATACAAATACAACAGTAGAGAAAAATACAGTGTATTATAATAAAAACAACATATCGTAAAGTGAACCCTCAAATAACAAGTTATTAAGGAAACGGAAACAAACTCACTTCATGGAGTGGATAAGTGGCTTCGTACACATCAAGGCCAATCAGCCGTCGAATTCCTGGAAACAAATATAGTACAACGAGTCAACAAGGCTTTCAAGTTATTCTATTTTAAAAGCTCGCTACAAGGCTACACAACAAGTTTGATCATTATTCGGTCTTCTGCGATGTGTGGTGTTGTGTATATTTAGAGATGGAATGAAGAGTTGTGAATTAGTTCTATGAGGTGCACGGATAATAAATTTGAATCCTATATTTACCAGCAATAACGATGCATTATAGTCGAGTAATAATTGCTGCTGACAAAGCACAGTTATGCGTATACCCATCCTATTCCGGAAATAAGATTATAATATATGTGCAGGATGGAAATGACAGTTGGGGACCCTTTCTCCACAGAAAATCGTAGACTCATAATATACTTTTTAAGATACAGAGAAGTATAATATATGTATTTTCAGTGTACAGTCACGGGGACCAATTAAACAATAACGAAATATAAACTAAATGTATTCTTAAACTAGATTCAACTAGTTCCAGTCAACTAGTAATGCGTATTATATGCAAACACTGTAAAGCAACAAATCAACATTAATGCAACGAAACAAAAAAAGCATAATTACAGGCATCCTTAGACCAAATAACGAACCAATTTCCTACCAATTCGTTAAAACTCATCGAAACAACTAAAACTTTCAACAGAGGAACTCAAGAAAACGTAGATACCTGTGCAAAATCTGTCTTTTCTTCTCAAGAAGCTGGTTGTTCGCTCAAAATTATTTTCTAATAAACAATATATAAAACTGTCTCTTATCAAAATAATTGTTATTGAAAGAATACATGATTGAACATTACTGAGGCAAAACAAAATAACTATACAAATATAAATTATAAACTGATTCAAACATGTTGTCTTAAGTAATTGTATCTATCACGTAGGTATTTTATTCTGTAAATTTTAATTTCAAACATATTCCATTTTTAATATATTAAAATCATACTGACATGATGAAATGCGATTATCCTTGAAATTAATCATTCTATTTTTCAGGTATACTACCATGAAATATTATAAGTAGCAAAAATAAATAATTCCATGTTATTAAAATATTTACGCAAACGTTAGATGAGTGTAAAATTTATATCAAATTATGTAACTATATCCAATCAATAGAAATTAATGTTATACTTACATTGTATACATATTTAACAAAAAACTTTAAGTTCAACCTGTGTAATATTGTATTGTTATTTATGCATATTATACTTTAGGTTATATTAAATGGTACATATCCATTATGTTAAGATGTCATTATGTATATATTAGACTGTTTGTTATGTTTCTATTACTTTAAACACTTACCTCTAGACAAATCTATATAACATAGAAATGAATAGCTTATAGATATGTTCAAATTATATAAAATAATCATAAAATAAATATATATATGACGAAAGCATAACTTCATTATCTAAATAAACACAGGTGGTCTAAACTATTATAAATAAAAAAACTGTTGGAAGAAACTCACCAATATCATTATCTCGTGCTCCGAATTTAGTTCGTGATAGAATTTCATAACAGATCCGACTCCTCTCCGCATTCGTAAAGAATGCGTCCTTGTCCTTGATGTGGAACCTTCAAAGAAAGACCAGAAGAGTTAAACAAATGGGTTTAATTGACAAACAGGCGTTATGTTACAAATAAGATAACATTCATTCTTAAGGTCGTTATTTATATTATAACAATAAGGAATAAAACGATTATTCAGAAAGTTAACTGAAACGTTATTGAAGACATATTATATGTAGGTACATATTACCATCTCTATTCAGTTTCAATAATAATTCAAAACATATTAAATACTAATGAGGCTTAATAAACGAGGCTTCATCTCATATTATAATATGAAGTAAACTGTGTGCTGAGTAGCATTTTCCAATTGAATTTTGCAACGTGCCGTAATTTCATAAGCAAGCCTATTAATATAAATAAAATATAATTTTAACAAACGACATAATAGAATATTATAAAACAAATATAATACAAGTAAATATTGAATATCTGATCAAACTATTCCACATTATACCAGAGAAAGCAAATTAATAAAGCATTTGATAATATTTTTAAGAAACTTAACATTTAATACTCAGATTGAATTGAATCTTATAAAAACTACTTTAAACTTTAAACAATTGTATTTACATATATAAAATGTATTGTCTCAAGGCCCTACTGACCTATGTATTTCCCAGAATCAAGAAACATATTTCCTCTTCTAAAAGTGCGCTCTAATAATTAATCAATACATCAATACAGTATAAGAACCAGTGTCAAGGAGCTAGAACTATAACGGCCGGGGCCTAACTCACATGTCAAGTCGATCGCGCCTGAGAGGACATGTGAAGTAGGTGTCTTCCTCGACGTAGGCATCCTCCGAGAGAGCGAACGGATTATACTTGTTGAGGCAGCTGGTATCCAGTGGGTCAGTTGTGTGAACAGAGGTGCCCTAGAAACCAGGAAACGATAAGGCTACATTTCATATTTTGCGTTTTATTTACAATAGATATATGACTATTGAAATAGTAAACACTGAACATTAAATCAAGTTAAATTAAAGTCTAATTGTAAAGATGTATTAAAATCAGTAATAATTTAAATCCGATAAAACTCCGAAATACATATTTTCCAACCTAAATATATTTTGTAGTCATTAATATTATTATACATACATAGTCACCTTTCCTAGCTCTATTTGCATAGAAGAATAATCAAACACATTTGAACAATCAACAGCGATTAAAACACACTTTAAATACACCAAACTAAAAACACAATATGTTTAGAAATACACCAGCAGTAGAATAAATTTCAATGAAATAAACAAAATATAAATTTTGTAATATTCGTACATACAAACTATTACTTAATATTGATATTGTTTATATTGAACATAATATCAATAAAATGAGACAAAAATTATTTTATTTTATTGTTATTGAACAATTTTAATATACATACATAATAAAGAAAAAATATACGTTCGGTATATATATATATATATATATACAGCGAGTATTTTAACATCATTTATATGATTAAAATCATCTTGAACCAAAGCGCTTCATTGTTCATTAAACTATATTGCAGTTTTAAGAAGTATTTTCGTAAAAATATATTTCTATAAAAACGAAGTGAAAATAATAGTAATCAAACAAATAATTTATAAAACATTAATAAACAAGTTATAAAATCGCTTCGAATTTAAATCAAGACTTGAATTCTTCACTACAAACAGATTTTCAAATTTTCTTAGTTTTTTTAATTTTCAGTTTATGCATATACTAAATAGTTAATTTTATTAAAATATCTGATAAAATTACTAATAAAATAGCAGTATTAAATATAATAGCCCATGTATATAACTAGATACACATTATGTAAAATCAAAGTTACCGTACATATATAAATGTTAAAATATACATATTATAATCTTTATAATCTATAGCCAATTTTCGGTTAACATATTTTAGCAAGCTTTAGCACGCCTGGTTGTAGAAAGTTAATCCAGGATTATTTTCTTTCGGGAAAGTCCATTATTACGCATACAAGCTATGAAATAGAGGCAAGCATTATATAGCGTTTATGTAAATATATCAATTATATATTACATGAGTTAATCTTTATAACCGAAACTTAAAGCCTTCTGTCTGTACTGACAAGTATTGTCAATAACATCGACCAGTAAATCGTATTATAAACCTTTTGATATAGCAATACGATTACGTATTAAAATTTTGAGATTGAGCCAAAATTATTTAAATGCTTCAAGTTAACTGCGAAATAAAAGAGTAAACCATTCTTTAAAAAAACTGATTAAGTCCATTAAAGTTGTTGAATAAATTTAAAAACAAACAAAAATACATTAAATCTAGTCCAAAGACATAATCATAAAAATATATGTCTCCAAAAAATACACATCATTTATTTGTTAAATTATTTGTTATTATATTATAAAAATCACCAGTCCCTTAATTTTAGAGGTTATCTTTTATAATCGGTAAATTAGAATTAGTAATGGATAAATTTATAATAGTAGTGAAGTAAAGAAGCATGTAATATATACAGAAAAGGGAATGGAGTATTCAAAAGAAGCCATAATTGACTGACTCACTTATAATTCATGAACTAACCAACTAAGATAACTAACAGCATACTTACGTTCAGCTTCAGAAGCTTAACTTGATTTGGTGGAAGTAAATCCGTCTAACCATGATTCAAAATATAATAAATATTCACATCTGATATATGCCTGCATGCAATTCTTTATTGATATAAAGTATATAAACCACAATAACTGCTGCGGATAATACATTAAATAATAGTTATGGAGCCATATACCATAATGAAAACATTTTTTGACTAAAAACATTTTATATTAATATTGCGAATTATATATAGGTAAATAGTATTTCTGCCTCATAGAATGACCAGAACAAATAAGTGTCAGTTGTCCGTATAACGTATTTGTAATAAGTTATTATTTAAAAAAAGCAAAGCATGTAATTAAGTATAGTCATCATTTCTGTCACCAATAATAAATAGTCCATGGTGATTAATTGAAAAAATATAATATTACATTACAAATTAACAGTAAAAATGTAATTCAATTGTAATTATAATAGTCGAATAAGTTCTAGAATTTGTTGTCCTTTTAGGAATAATGTTTACTTACTTTTTCAAAATTTAAGTTATACCAGTTTACTTATCTAAAATATTGGTGCAAATAGTATTTAAATAAATAAATGTACATCTACTAAGTATTATATTACCAAACACGATTTTAAATCGTTAAAAAGAAAAGATGCACTGATCTCTAAAAAATAGTTTTGTGAAATAGCCTATATATAGGAACATATTAAGAAGAATTGAATTGAATAAATTAATAACTGCATTCCAATAAAAAAGACAGTTACCTCATTCAATAAAGTAACGCATTGTATGTCTAGTATAAGAGTCAGATTCGTTTTATTATGTTATACTACACAAAAAAGCAGCACTGTTGATTATTTAATAGAAAACATTATTATTTATTAAAAATATGACGAAAATATGAATAGAAACTGATTAGCATAATTATAGCTGGCGTCATTATTTTCTGGCATTTTGCAGTAAATAAAGAAATAACAAAGGTCCAAAAAGCCCAAATTAAACGTACAAGACAAAGCATTATGAATATGTTAGCAAAACATCTTCATATGCCAATAGACCAGTATAAGCACTTAAAAGCATAGTAATGATTATGAGTTGTCAAACAAAAAGGTGGACATTTCATATGTTTTCCATTACACCAATAAGACGCTTTATAGCAATATGCTTATCTATATTTACATTTGGATTCTTGGACGACTTCAGCAGCTTAAAAATAAAATACACATATCAAGATGAATTGATATTTTAATTTCGAAGATAAAACGACACTATTAAAAAAATCAAAACACTGAAACATAGTGGAGTAAACAAACAGTATTGTGCAAGAAAAATGTTTCGACATATTTATGGAGAATTAAAAATCACTTTAACATCAAAATCGAAAATAAAACTAAAACATTGTGAATTGATAGTAAAAGAAAAGGAAATAACAGCAGCTCTGTTAATTCTAGGAACAAAAATCATTGATACGGAAATAAACGACAAAGTAAATCCTCATACAATATACTGTTTCTATAGCAACGAGTAATAAAATGTCTATTTTATGGATGTTTGTGAACATATACAATAACACTGCTGTGGATACTTACAATGGATGTAACACTTTAAAACAATATATTGATAGCATATCTAAACAGCTAAGTACAAAAAATCTCCATGGCAACAAAATAAGAGAAACTGCATACTTCGAGTTGAAGAAAAGGCTAATTCACTAAAAATACAAACGTTAATTATAACTATTTTATATCGCAAACTACTATTAAAAGAAATGAATGCTCTGCAACGCATAAAAAGCTAAATATATATAAATAAATAACACAACAGTAATTAAAATGATAAGAACAAAATAATTTATCTTTTCCAATATATAAAATGTCAAAAATTAATATTTCTAAAAATATTATTATGAAATTTGAATAAAGCTACGAGTAAATAGCACTATAGTGTAATCTAAGAAAATAAATGTTAATTTAAAAAAATCTTTCAATAAAATGAGCTTTTACATATTCTACTTTCAAAAATGCTATTCTATCAAATTAAAGAAATTCGCGTTAATCTACAAATAAGTGAATTCAATAAAATAAAATAAATCAGGTTAATAATGACAGATGCATCCGTTGTGTAGTAAAACTTCATCTAATTTCTAATAAAGATAAAATGTTAGTGAGACGAAGGAAGGGACAAGTCAACAGAACGAGTAAGTGGGGATGTATAAAACTAGAGGCTCTAGGCGCTCTAGAAAATAGGAATCACTATGAAACAGCAGTCGTGTGTCGGTAAGTTTTAGACAAAGTCGGAGAAAGGAAAATATAAATTAGTGGGTGACGCTAACTCACCTTGATTTTGCATATTAAATTGTCGGCTCCCTATATTCAATGCATGCCATATCATGTAATATAAAATTTTATTTAAAATATGGATAAATATGAAGGCAAATCCAACGATTACCATAATAAATGTACATGACCATACTATACTGTACTGTAATATAATACCACAAGACAAATCTTGAACCAGTATATTTCGAAAGGGCAACGTTCACAAAATTGAACAAACTTACGAAATATATATATATAACACTCAAAATATGTACCGTCATGTGGATATGCATGCATATTATATATATATTATAATAAGTATGACTTCATTAATTTTACAACATTACAACATTATTATATTATATTATATTATATTATGTATATATATATGTATATTATATATATGTATTATATTATTATATTATATAAAAACGTCAAAATTACACTAGAATCGCACTGTATATTGCCATGAAACGTCTGCAATAAATATGAGCGAAAAAACACTTTTATTGGTGTAAAATGATTAGAATAAATCAATACATACAAAATATATATGTAAATAGCATCATCACATTTTATAAAGATTCATGTAATCTAAATTAAATCAATCTAACATCTCTAATTGGTTAGCTGTTGTCTACTAACATCAAAATATGTTATAAATTAAGTTAAACAATAATCGGTCAATTACAAGTCAAAACTACAGCTGTAAGTAATAGGTAGATAGTAGTAATAAGTAGTTTAGTAAGATTATAAATTATACATAGAGATAAAATTGGACAAGCTTTCAACATACAAGACATATTTTCTATGACTCATCTCTAAGATTTTTATTCCTCAACAAGTTTGCAGAATTACTATATCCTATATATGTTTACAACAGTCAAGACCTAATCCAGATGTTGCTTTTATACTGATTATAATACTCCCAGGCTGATCTAAAAAAAGGTTAAAGGAACCGGGTCGATACCATATTAGTAATTATAAAAGCATACCTGCTACACTTCCAATATATACAACGAGAAATTTATTTATAGATTGCTTAAATAAATTATGTGTAAACATGGTAGTAGTATTTTTACGCTACTAATTGGGAAATATCATTTTTAATGAAGCAGGAAATCCATTCGATTTTTCTTTAAAGCAATCAATAAAAATGTAAACAATAGTTCAACTTATATTTTGCTTTTCGTCTGATTTTAAGTGTTGATGTTAATTATTGAAGTGTACTTTAAAACGGAAATTTACTTTATATTTCTATAAATGTTGGAGGTTGGTCACAGAACTGATTATCACATGTGTGGACATATTTTAGACATTGAGGAAATAACCTATTTAATCAATTTATTGTAACCAACATTAATCAGATGTTGGTCAGCTTTAAAATCACGCAATACTATACTTTAGTGTTACTGTAATACACATACACAAGTATAAAGAAAGGTTAGATCAGGAATATACATACCTTGAGAGGCATCTTGACTTTCATGAGTTCCGCATAGGTAAGCAGCACCTCCCATGGCACATGCACCTTCACGAAGGAGATCTTGTTGTCCTGAAAGGGATACGTAATACACACACGCACACGCACCACCCAAGCCCCAAAGATGGTAGGAATTAGTAAGAGAACTAGACCAGCATTTATTTAAAAATTAAGTATAAGTATTTAAAATCATCGCGCTGCATAAAATGAGTTTATGTCAAATTATGTGTTAAACTTGTTAAATTCGGTGCATTATTAAAAGAGAAAAACCGCACTCTGGGCCGAGCAAAGAAGCGAGCAGGGGTTAGGGAGGGGGGGGCTGAGGAGGTAGAAGCTGTTTAACGCCAAGTCATGCGAGCCAAAGTTTCCCGCGAACTATACACAATTTAGCTACTCTCTATTACAAGCAATTATGTACAAAAGCGCGTCTCAATAAAGGGCAGCTCTGTTTACTTTTAAATGCTATAAACATCAATATTATGAAGATATAATTTAACGAATTTAAATAGATCTAAATTAAAAATTGATATAACATGTCGTTAAGAATTAAATAGTAAACAGAACTTTATGTCAATACAGGTCATGCGCAAGAAATGTTTCAAAATGTGTACCTATAATAAAAATATGTAATACGTATATTACAAGTTTACCGCTAAAAATAAGCTAAAGTAATTAAACTTGTTATATTAGGTCAGTACTTATACACACATTTAAATTATATGATATAATTAGTTCTATATTAAGAAGGTAATTATCATATTATAATCAATTATACATGAAAGAAAAAGGATACAGAAGACAATAATAACACATATATTATTCGGTATAATAAGTTAACCTTATAGAGTAAATATATAAATTAAACGACAAAATAAAAAATATATACATTTTAGATATGTTAGAAAAATGTCAATCAATTAAATTTGAATAATTATATATAAAATAAACGACAAAATTTTAAAAATATGAGATAAAATAACAATTATTTAATGGATAATACTCCTACATTATAATATAAAGATCATGAAATGGAGAATAGCACGCCTAAATAGAAAGCGCAATATTGTAAAAAGCAACGTTTTATAGTTGGAAATAAGTAAAAAAATAAATCTATACAATAAGTGCCAATGGCATATTACATCAAATGTTAGCAGCACATGTTTTATAAAAGTAAACCTCTTAAATCATCTCACCGATAATCAGGTGAACAAAGAATCAGTGGCTATGACGCCATATACCAAGCGGTCACGTATATACGAGTATATTTTCAAATTGTTTGTTAGTAAAAAAAGTAACTAAATTCCAAACCGAACAAAAAAACCTCACAAGGAACGAATGCAGATAATTTGAAAGTAGCACTTAACCAGTTTGGGCTACAAGAGGAGAATAGCAGTATCATGCAGTTTAGAATTATGGTCCAGGCATTTAGTATGATTTCTCTTAGATTGTAAAACACACGCACTAATTAATACAATTAGAACTGTACAACTGTATCACTGCAGTTAACCTTTGCAAGACATATCGGGCAAAAAGCCTCTCATGAAAACATAACATATCAAGCATATAATACAACTCGGTCAAACTCAAAATACCTTATTCTCCACAGTGTCATAATGATAGGCGAAGTATCTCTAAAGAGCAACAAGTACAAAATTATTACATTCACTCGTATCGTATACAGAATTCAAACTAATTACAGCAATAGTATTTACATATTTACATTTTTAGCCTGGCTCAGAATAGTACAAACTGTCTTTCGAAACCACAAAAATGTATATACAAAGTTCTGAACTATACTTGAACCTCAGAAATGAGGCCATTAGAAAAGATAAATAACACTATGTTGGTAGGCATATAAGCCTGTTTACGATCATCCCTGGGGTACCCATGCGGTTTAATCGCAATAGAATCGTAATGAACTGTTTACTTATATAAGAAAGAATAGGAAAGTAAGTCGAAATTCTTCATTTTCTTCGTGTGTGTGTAAACAAATAGTTGCCCCAAGATTAAGACAGAAAGAGGTTGCCGAGTGTTAAGCGCGCTGTAAACCTCAAGTTTCGGATCAACTTTTGGATTACTGCAAGCTTTACTCATGTGGCAGCTGCTTCGAGCCAGGGTATGCATGAGTATGTTTGCCTAGCACATACAGCTCGACGAGTTTATACGTAGTGTACTCGTATTATATGGACATTCATGTACCTACCTATTCATATAAAATACATTTTTTATGAAAAATATGTACGTAAACCATGCAGGATTCTCATAATTACAATTCTTCGGTGAAAACTTCAACCACATACGCACATATATAACACATAAGTGAACTACTATATCAATACACTACAAGTATGTTGTAAACAATTTTTTAAATTTCAGTTGTGTCATAATTTATAATTATTTGTTATACATAGTATAAAAACAACAGAATTAGTATCATGAAAGCTGAGAGTTCAATAAAACAGATTTTATTGATTAAGGAAAACTTTTTATCTTTTTAGCATATTAAAGATCCAATAGCTGTGCCACTCTAAAATCAAATTTCTTAGCAATTCATTATTATCTGTGTATAATTGAAACAATACATACAATGCCTAAAAAATATGACTATGGGTTTGCTAAATTCGTTATGTCCGTCCATTTAACTACCAATTACTAAGACGTAAAAACATGTTTTTGCTGAGTTTGATTATATAACATTAACCAGATAATATATTTGAAAAATACAAGACTGAATAAATTTTAACAATATAATTTCTTCCCCATGGCCATATAAATATATAATTGTTGACTAAAATCAACTTGTATGCACATACACTTCTAACTATAAAGGAACTACTATAGTGTATGAATGTCTACCTATACATATTTATCGGGACCTCCTCTGAATATAATTATATTATAAAGGATCAATCTAACCCGGGTTGTATAGGCACCTACCTCCAACTAGATGCCTTACCTAAATATAGCAAACGTCTACAGTTACTCGTATGTACTGCAACTATTTTGGTGCAACTATGTGACCTCGTGAATTAATCCAATTTGCATTCAGTCAAAGGTATAGTGGATAGATCTTAGTACGTACTACATACACCCATACATATGTATCTATAAACAACAAGATGTAAATAGTAACAAGGCTAGAAAAGCTAAAAATCAATTCGTCTTCAACCATCCTAAAATGTTCCTTTCCCCTTTATAGCATCTGGAAATGACACCGCTATTTATCTTAAACTTATTTAAGGTAGAAACTCTTTCCTACACAATCATTTACCTTTGCATCAGTCTATATACATACAAATGCCGGTATCAGAAATTGCTAGTGAATTGAATTTACAATTGCCTAACCTGAGACAGCTTCTGTAGATACTGTAACCATGGCATCACACCATAAAGATAAACGCCCAGTGCTATATTTAAGCTAGAGAGATGCATAACTGAAGGTAGTACTTATACTTTCCAAGCGAATACCATACATTGTACGCCCCTGTCACACCCATATCTCCTTGTGGCATTCAATAGATATACATAGTATTCCTCTACAGTCTACTAGGTAACCGTTTTACCTGGTAACCATGGGTAACAACAGGTTGACGGGAAACAATGTGTATTCTTTGTTTACAACTACCCGTGCACTTTAGAATCTTAATATCCCTGACCGTTTTATTTATGGGAGTGGGTAAGTTTAAGAATTTCCAACAAAAGAGAATTGTAATTTTGAATAAAAATGCCTTACTTATCAATTGAATATACGATTCGGGATAGTAACTAGTAATACAATATAATAATTACAATAATTACAATGTATAATATAATAATTACAGTTATGCTCATTCATGTAAATAAATGGTTAATATTTAAATCACCCATAAAAGTAAATAGATTAACCAATTAGGGAATTACACAAAATAAGTCTACATGAAGTCACATTATACACTTATAATGATTAGAAGAAAAGCATCTACAGGATTACCAATTTTATGAGTTATAAAATTCAATTTATCAAAATAAACGTATAATACTATATCAATTTATATGACAACATTGAATACTAAAATGTTTAAAAACAATATTGTTTACCACCATATAAATCCAAAGGGATTTAAACATTTTAAATAATCAGAAAAGTATTAAAACTTAATATATTAAAAACAGAAAGTATTCTAAACATTTTTATAAAAAAAAGAAAAAATAGATTTTTAATAATAGAAATTAATAATACGAACGCAATTAATATCATATTGCAGAAGTGATCACTTGTAATACTATTATCGACGTACAAATTGATCAAAAGCAAACACTAAGAGCCTCAAATTTATAATGAATTTAAAATAACGGTATTTATGTACATATTATATAGAGTCCATTACATAGTACCACCCAATAATTAAATAATTGATGATCCCTTCTAATCTTAGTACAGTATATCCACCAATTTATCACCGCTACTACGGGTTAGAGAACATTGTTCGCAGCTCCTTCATTATCATTGACTCAACTTACCTCCAATAATGGGCACAGCTATAAATATAATATAATATATATATATATATATATACAACGAAAATACAAAGTGGCTTTGTAATAATATTGTTACATTTCCTTCCATAACATATACTATGCCATGATATTCCCAGTCATAATCAAAACTGGAGTTTAATCTAATTTAGAACAAAATGAAGAATAGCATAATATTCTCTATGCTTCAGTCCTCAAACAACTTCTTAAAATGACAATCAAGCTGATAGTAATGTATTCTAGAATACGAAAAAAACATTGACCTAATACTGTCAACAGAAGCTGATTTGGTATAAACTTTATACTTTATCATGTATATATAATGGATCGAGCATGATAATGTAGATTATGTTCTATTTTACACAACTTGAATAATACTTGGGGAAAGCACGCCCTTTATCCAGCGAGGCAAAGACAAGACATGAATAAATCAATAAAACACTGAAACAACCGGCAGATTTCTAACATTCATTTTTCAAACTGAAGTTGAAAATGACCTTTGGCACCGCAGAACTGAAACCACTTAAATTATAATATGTAGTACTGAACACCTACTTAATTATATCTAATACAATTGTACTCATAGATATAGAGCAGCAACAGACTCATGTCTGCATAATATATCCACGAGGATTATAGTTTTTAAAGTTGAAATAAAATTAAATAGGCTGCTGTGTAAAACAGCAAACGTATCACATTTCTCAGAAATAAAATCATTTGCAAATATTAAAACGATATAGAATCATACAACTATTCCGTAGTAATATATTTCAGTTTATTTTCTCAATTCGATGATTATTTAATTTATAATTTAATGCTTTATTTTTACTTAGAATATATTATGTACAAATGTTGAACTGTTTTAGTATAAACTATAGATGGTATACACATATTTTTTTATAAATCGTTGAATAAAAACTCCTTAATTTTTAATTGTTGGAAATGGTCATTTTAATATGACAACTAAGGTTTTGTCAAATATAAATGAGCTCAACAAAAAATCACGCTTTCATAGAAACATGTCATTGTAAACATTTCCAACGGTATAAGCGGCAACAAATTATGTAATTAATTGTATTTTAACTAAACAAGCAACACATTAAATTATTTCAATATCAAAAACAATACTCCATATTAAACAACGACCACAACAGAATATTTCTTTTAACTACACACTTGGACATGACTAAACTGCAGTGAAAACTAGAGAAAATATTCAACAATTCAACAGCCTAAATAAAACGATTACTTCAGTAGCCTATATATATATATACATTGGAAACTGTCAACATATGTATAGCATTACGTTTCAAAAGTCAGTATTTTATAAGAAACTAGTATGAAAGTGTACCGAACATTATGGGCTATAATGAAGTAACAGATGCTGAATTCTTCCTATAGTACAACAGAGGTAATAATATATTGTCAAGAGAAGATCAATAATTTATTATATTGATCTGTTCAGGTAATAACTTCCCCTTACAGAAAGTCAATGTATGGCTAATGTCACAATCATACGCCACTACGAATTGGCACACAAATATTTTCGAAATATCGCCTAATTAATTCAAGAAGTTATTATTATACATACATTCCTACAATATGTATATTATATGTTTTATTCAATTTCTTTAATTCAGAATCGTTGAATGTATCTAACATACAAATTGTGAAAACAACAACATAAATTAATGATAAACTGTAAAGGAATTTAAAAACGGATTTATCATTTAAAAAAATAATGTACTGTACATACATAAGACTCAAAAATATTTCCACGAGAAATGTTTTAAGGATATAATATAGACATGTATGTAGCAGCACTAAGAACACACTTCGCACAACACCTTGTTATAAATATGTATAAAGGCATTGCATTATGGGCATAATGACGAACATATAGAATGCATATATCTGCAAGTATGCAATTAAAAATAATTATTATTTGTAAAAAGTGCAAAAAAATCAATGTGAATGCCAAATCTAATGAAAAGATACCCACGATCAATTCCTAAAATATTATATAATATAAACAAACACGCACAAAACAAGGAATGAAATTCAATTGAAAGCATGTAAAAGTGTCTTTGAAAATATAATAATTATGTCAATATTATGCATTATGGAATACTTTTACAAATCTACACAGATAGCGCCTGTATTAGAATAAGCCAATATATAAATATAAGTAAAATGACGTTTGAGGCAAAATCATGAATACTGTAAAATTTAGAAAACAAAGCGCTCTTAATGCAATTAACCAAAAAATAATAGACAGATTAATACAAATCACAGTACTACCACTGTTTAAGAATTCAGACTAATCTAAAATAGAAACGATATTAATAGTCTGCTAAATTATGCAAGATAAACAATTATGACTGAAAACAATTTAGGAATAAAATATCACAAATAATCGCAAAAAGAATTTACATAATCTGATAAAGAAATAACGGATACGTATACCAACAAACGATACACTGGGATTGGTTGTCCTTTGTACTCATTATAAAATAATGAATAACAAAAAATTAAGCTCTAAATTACAATATTCAAAATATTAAAATAATTAGATAATAATATAAAGAGATTATGTATGGGATTAGATAATATCATATATGCACTATAGCTAGGCTAGTACAGATCATATTGCAGTGTTATCAAGTAAAGGGTTAAGCTAAGTTTGGGCGAACTAATAAAAAAACATTACTCGACTAAAGTTGTTAAATATAAATATAATCACGTAAATATCAACTTTTCGCATTATAAGTGGTGAAAAGATGACAAATCAATAACATGTAAGGGAAATTAATAACAAAATAGGGCATAGAAAAATATTAGAGGCGTTTAAATTCTAGAAATTAGGAAACACAGTGAAGAATAATAATTGAGATGTGAAAGACTACAAACGCTTCAAACTCAGTGTTTCAATCAATCTGTGTAAACATTATTATAACGAGGTGGTGATAGCGATCAAAATCACAATGTAATGTTAGGTTATTCCATCTGCGTCAGTTTAAATTCTACTACTTTATGTTATCATCATGTTATTCTGCCTATGTGCAAGAGAAGTTCTATATATATAGAGAGGTAGTTTGTTAGGAAAACACTCTGCATACATACCTCGTCGTCCTATATAGAGCAAAGAGTTAAACACATTAATGATTTGAGACAAGTTATCACAGTTTATTGTTGCAAATGGGGTGGAGATATTATTGAGAGTAAAATAACATATTATACTATTTAATGTTTGCGTGCACAGTGTTACCGATAAAAGTAATTCGTTTTGGGTGTGGTAATTGAGTCAGATAAAATAGTATTGCGTAAAGCGGAAAAGATTTTCAGAGAACATCTGATTAATTTTATCAGATAATTTGGTAGAGAAACTCAATAAATATAATTGCCACAGTAACCATTATATTATTATGCAATCATTATGTGACATATACGCTTAATAATATGTGTATAGATACTATACTCTAAAATAATATAAAAACAATGATACAGACTAGTATTTAAATTTTTTAAATCGAAATATAATAATCTTTAAAGAAATTTGATAGAAATTCGTTAAAAGATCAGAGTGATTTTTAAGTATTCAAATAATAAATGGTATTACTAATCGATAAAAAAGAGCAAAATACCAAGAATTCATCCTAATAATTCAAATTGCGAAACTTTAACAGGAAAGGTTCTCACCGAAGTGTTGTCAACAGTCTCCAAGATTAAGCCTGCCGTTTCCAGATTTGCCTCAAAGGTCTCTCGCATCAACTTCTTGTCGGCATCAGTAACACTCGTCTGCTGATAGACAATGATGTAGTCAATCCGAAATCGCTTTCCGCCCTCGCCACACCGGTCCAGAAAAAGGCTCTCGTTCATTGGCATTGGCTAAGGGGACCGGACAGACAACAAGTAAATTAACTAACCAATAAGAAAAATGAATTTGTAGGATAGATACAACTATAGTTATAAGTAATAATAGAAACGACAAGTGTGTTATTTTAATACACTAGAGAAAAATCCGGCTAATAAAATATTAAATTGATCAACTATAAATACTTAAATGTTAATATTTTTTAAGAAAAATACTTAAACTTACAGTATATATTTTACTTTAAATTTTCGATTTTAAAAACCTCAATTGCCTCATAATATAACCAAAAATACATACATAAATTAAACATATTATCAAAGAAACTGTAACCATAAGCTGATTTTAGAAAACCTCTATTACCTCATAATAAAACTAAAATGCATACAAAAATCAAACATATTATCAAAGAAACTGTGACCATAAACTGATTTTAAAAACCTCTATTGCCTCATAATAAAACTAAAATGCATATAAAAATCAAACATATTATTAAAGAAACTGTATCCATAAGCTGTACATGTATTCTCCGTTTTATTTTAGAAAAAAACATAATAATCATAATTGAGGACACTCATTATTTTTTAATTCGCGAAACATATCTCAATATTCTTATTTAAATATATGTATATATATATAAGATCTAATGATAAATAAGATACTTTAAATAACGGTAATACATTTACTATATTCAAATAATTATTTATATTTCTACTACACGGATATTTCATTAGATATTAATTTAATTGGCAATTTGTCCATCGACATAAATTACAAAGAAACATTCATATAGAAAAATTATGTTAAATATAAATTAGAGACTTCAGGCTAAACTAACTTACAAAAGTGCTTATTTGACATATATATATATAAATTAATGCAAAAAACAGAGACATCGATGTTATTACTTAATATAACAGGGAATTTTAGGTATAAATAAAGCAATTGCTAATACATTGGACAAAGTTACTAAAAGCTGTCAGCGTTAAACATTCAGTCCATGTATGTCAATTTCAATTAATAGATTTTTTACACAAATTATAAGTTCCCCACTAAGCGAACACCCCTTTTATTTGAACAAATGTTTTCACAGAATATTGTACTAAACTTATATTTCAAACGATATTTTGAGATTAAATACCAACATTTAAAAGTGTAAGTGGTCTAAATATGCCTTCAAAAAAATAAGCTGCGATATTTACGACTAACGTGTATAAAAGACAAAGCAAACGCAATAAAATAATCTGTAATATCAGTCTTTGATTTAAGTTGATTTTTAAGAGAAATGACAATTTCGTTTTCTAAAATGAACGAACACTGGATATATTATAAAACATAATTAAATACAAGAATATATACCAACCAAAAAGAAACCATTGCAATAGATATACAACTTAAAATGGAATACTTTTATTCAAATGTTTTGTTAAATAGATAAACAGACACAACAAAAATAAGTAACTTTCATCTATATAAAAATATAATACTCACTTCTTCTTGAAAAAATCTCTACAATATACAAAACGAATCAAATATTTTTGATGGGTACATAGATACAATGACATAAACTATTAAATGCATATGTAAAAGAAGAAGGAAAAATGCCAGGCACTCACCCCCTCTTCATTATTTGTCAATGCGGCGGTCACATCTGAATCTACAAATGTTGTTAAACAAAACAAATAGCTTACAGAGAGCAAAATAAATGTAAAAGTCAATCTCTATCGTTTAATTAAAAAGGATAACTTATGCAATAAATAAAAGGTCGTCTGTATATTTCAGAAAAATGGGTTTTCTGAGAATAATATAAAATCTATAAATCCAATTAATAGAGCATATATACTTTAAAGTGTATACATTTGACATTCTATTAATATATAATAAAAGATACATATTTAAGTCATCAAAGTAAAATTATTAGTGTCCAAGTAATTAATTAACAATAACTTGGTGCAGATAATATACATTTTTTGTAATGTGTGCCAACATGCCATACACACAAGCAAAAATAATAAATATATATAAACATATATCTCCAGTTTACAACACTTTCTCAGCAAACAATTAGTTTTAAAATAATATAAAGACAAGTAGGAATATATATATATATACTTCAGAAGTAAAATCATGTAAGTTAACTACACTATCTATAAAGCATTATTATATTTTAAAATGAAAGCAGGCGTCTATTTATTAAAGCTTCAAAAAGGACTTTACATTTGAGCTAAACACAACTGCTATACTATATGTAAAACAAATTTATAAACTCCAGAAAAAATTAAAATACTTGACAAAATAATCTCACTCAATAGTCGAGGAAATCTAAATCTATAATCTTAAGATTCCCAGTCTTAGAAATCCTAGACTAAGAATACGAAATCATAGTTTAGAAGAATACTACGTTCTAGAGAATAAATATATAGACATACACCTCTATTCACAACAATGTTTCAGACGGAACACTACAAACTTTTAAAACTGACATGCAAGTACTTCTTTTAAATGTATGAATTTTGTATATTAAAAATCTAAACATGGGAAATTATCAGAAATGAAATGATAAATTAACTCGGCTACATAGTAGATATCTTTATGCCATATTGATATCATGTTTGTACACAACTGTGACATTTAATACTTACGTCGGTTGTTTTTGCTCGAAACTGTAAAAAAAATATCGATCATAGTCTCGTAAAGATTTTCTCTATTTAAATAAATAAATATAAATATATATTGTTTTATTTTATTCAATTTTAAAAAATATTAAATTTAAAACACAGTAATAATACAGAGCTTGACTTTTATCGATTTTGTATGCAACTTAACGATACTATTAGAAACCCGAAAGCCTTATCAAAATATTGTTTTCAAAACTGACAACAGTATACTGTCGGTTATTCTATACTTTCTTTATAAAGCAATTTTTGATGTAAATGTAATAAATGTTACAGACATATTATAATGCTAAAATTGCTTGAATATACATAGATATTTGCTCTTTTTCGACGACCCATTAATATAAAATTCATTGAACTACAACGATTGTCTATGATGAAATTTTACACCGCATATGATATCAATATGAGTCAAAACTCAAGGTATTATTACTCTATGATTTAGAGTATATAAAATTCATCAAATACCAAAAATGTAAATTTTTGAAAGTTGAATTACGCCTATAAGTGTTTAAATTTGTTTACACGTAAAAATGTACACAAGACATAAAAAATAAGTAAAATTTGGTACTGACAACATTAATAACCTCAATTAGATATTGCAGTAAAACCAAAACTAAAACATAAACAACACAAAATACTTATTCCAACAAACATTATCAGTAGTAAATTTTACTAAAAATAATTTTAATAATTGATGAATTAAAATTTGTTGAAGCTGATGATAAATATTACATATATGTAGTACATCTTAGTTTTCTCTTAACATTCTCCATGAAGAATTATCTTGTATACGTGTACATTAAAAGCTTTTAGATGAACTATACGAAATGTGTTTTACTCTTACATTTCTTTGTAACTCATAATATAATCTGATTAATGTTGACTTAAATATGGTTTAGATAAAATTCCTGTTTAAGGCACATACGATACGAATAAAAGTCAATATAAATATATTTTGAAAAGAAACTTCGAATGGTTTAGATAAAATATCTGTTTAAGGCACATACGATACGAATAAAAGTCAATAGAAATATATTTTGAAAAGAAACTTCTAAATCTGTGAAACATGAAAACTAATCAATCAAACCAGAAAGCAAAGAGTAATATTTAAAACTAAATATTCAGTTTACTGTTAAATATTTAAAAATTTACCCTATTAAGTTTAAATATTTTTTTACAATATTAACATTTTAAAGTAATAATAAGACAATAACTTACCAACAAGCTTATGACAACTACCGTACATGATCGCAAATCTCAGAAAACAATTTTTTTAATATACCCAATGCGAACTAAATAAGAGTACACAAATAAAATCACTACATGGAATTCTCATGAGTTTGTCTTCTGAAGCCTACCCGAAGATCTCAACAACCCAGTGAATCCTAATACACAAATGTACCGCAAGGAAGACATGAATATACATACATTACCTGACAACAGAGTCCACCCCCACAAAGCCACAATATAATCTCGAAGTGAGAAAATATTAGTCGTTGAGGTCTCAAACATATTTGAACTGCACATTATGCGTGGCTCACTAATGTAAATAAAGCACAGCTGGTTTTAAATGGGTTCACTCATTATTTGAAACCAATGTCCAATGACAATGTGAAGATTATTAATATTATTCATGTAACAGATACTTTTCCAAATTTTTAATGAATTCTGACCATGTTCGTCACGCTGACAATATAGTATTTCATACAACAATAAATACGTAAAAAAATCATAAATGCTTTGCAAATTCATGGAGGACATTAAGTAGTAATTTCGGCATGAATAAATTAACTTACTTACATATTTCGCTGATACTCATCAATAGACATTCCAAATCATAATTGCTGCATTAATCGATTTTCAAATCATGCTGTACACTTTTAAAATCAATTAATTTAATCAATTTATTTGGAAATGTTATTCTCTTTCTTCAATTTATAAAAAATCAATATTTGTAGATGATTTATTATTTTACATTATTAACACAGTGATTATATTTAATATAATCACATTACCAGAAAATATCGAAACACAATTTTCTAATCTATACAATTAACTAAATATACACTTATTTTTCTTCTATTGATAGCTTCATTTAGAAAAAATAAAAAGTATAAAAAGTATATTGTAACAGATTGTAAAAAATATATTTAATGAAAAATCAAGCATGAGTATTAATGTAAAATATAATCATTTCTGCGTATCTATTAATAAAATTCTAAAAATCAGTATACGAATTTGATTTTTGTTTTAATAATGAAATAACTCTAAACAAACTGTGTTCGAACTAATATATAATTAAAATCGAGAAAAGTAAAGAACAGCAGACATTTTGTAATTATATTTTACATGTAACTAATCAATTGTATATTTAACTAATTGAACCAAGAAATGTTTATGCCAATCAATATTTTCAAGATATAGAACCTAAATCTATATTTCTACAATTAATTTAAAAGCTCAGCGTTTGAAAATAAATGACTGTATTAAAAGTTACACTTTAGATAAATTTGTAATCATAGTTATAGTAATCATAATAAACGTAGCTAGCAATATGTATACAAGCATGACCTAGTTGAAAATAATAAATAAGTAGGCCCAAAAAGTACATCTAATACGAACTAAATAATATAAATAATTGATATAACTTAAAAATTACAACAAAATAATACTACAGTAATTAGAATAAAAATATAATTTCTAAAGAAAGTACATACTTTAGTGTTAGTTATACTCATAAGTAAAATGAATATATGAAAGCTAGAAACATTTTGAATAATTTAAACTTTAACTATGTGATGAAAATAGATATTTGACACATTTGACATTGAGAAACATCTTAAGAATATATTTAATAAGAAACAATTAAATTAAATGCATGAGAGAATACGTGCAAAGTTGAAGAACATTTATTGTATAAATCAGTAAATACAATTTATTCTAACTATTTTATTTCACAGCTCTATCAGATGATATTGATCTCTTGGCATGATTACTTCAATTCCATCAGTATAACATGTACATATTTATGAATGTGTTTAACTATATAAAGAAAGTAGAATACATATATTAAGCTTAATCGATGATACAATAGTGCAATGATTTTTAATTAAATATCTTTTAAGCTCGACTTTAAATAAGTAATCATCAAAAAATAAACTAAACGATAACATATTATGTATACTCATTTTTCACATAAATAGTCTAACATGTTAAAGGTGAATTCATTAATTATCAGCATTTAATAAATATGACCCATAGGTATTGGTTTTACTTTATATATATAGATTGGCTATCTGGTGTGACAATTTGAAAAAGTATGATTGTGATAAAAATAAAGATACTTTCCCGATTTATGTTACCACGATAAAAAAATATAGTAAAGACTAATATATTGATATAATTTTTCTATAATAATATGTAAACGCATTAGTCTATACTTAATTTTTTAAAGATATATGTTGACCACCACAGAAATAATTAAGATTGCTATTCTATAGTGTATATTGATTAATTGTTATGGCATTACATATAATTATGTACTACTCAAGGTACTCATATAGAAATTAATAATTAACTAATGATAGTTTATACAAATTTTAAAATAATATTATTACAACTTAACTAGCGAAATCATAACATTGTTAGTACACTAAATTGGCAGACATTTTATTTTTCAAGTTACTGAATCAGAATAATTCAATTTTACACACTGAATTTGCATAAAACATCAAATAACACTTGCATGACGAAATACGCTTAGAGTATAATAAATAATATAACAAACTATATTAGAAAATGATTATATTCTCTTGAAAACTAGCAATAATATTTAGGTATAGAGACAATTTACAATATCGATGTAGTAAATAAATCATGTCATAAAACACCCCTATTATCAAAATATGTACAGGAACAAGTGCACACAAATCACCCCAATATTCAAACAATTTAGCAATATTAAACAAAAACTGCTTTGTTCAGCATTAATATTACACTTTTAATTGTACTCTCTCCAGTTTCCATTAAATTAACTAATTGCTGTCAGACGATATTAATAGCAGCAGTTCTATTAACATAGTACTTTATTAGATCAATCGAATATAAATGATGGTGCTGCTGTGCGGAGTAAAATGAGCTAACACGAGTTTTTCGATAATACTGAATACGATATGTGGCATGTTAAATTATTGTATATAAAAATCAATCAGTAAAATCTAAACAAAAAAATACAAAAAGTTTCTTGGAATCTAGAGTTTATGTAATAATCTTTTACAGTATAACGAAAAATCCTTATAGTTATAATTAGACAATTCTTAATAATTAATTGCCTCAAAAATAATTATTTCTATTTTTTAAATAGGTCAGTTAAGCTAATCTGGCAGCACTAATTCGAATATATCAAGAATAACTAAGATAATAATGAGTTTATCATCAAGAGATAAATGATCTATGAAAATAATGATAAAACTGTCATAATAGCATGAGCGGGAAAAATTTCAACTCAATGAGAAATAATGTATTCTTCGTTATATGCATAATTCCCTCGACATTTTCGAAATTATTAAAACTAGAAAATAACTTATATTAATAAAATAAGTACAAATAATCAATTTAAAAACGTACTACAATATAATACATACAACAAATTGCTTCTCAAAATATAGATTGGTCGATTGGTCAAGGGTGACACTTTCTTCCAAGCACTTAAATGTCATTATGATTTAAATAGAATAATGTATTTCTATAAAACGGTTAGAAACAAAATGTAGAAGATTGGATAGATATTATGTAGCCGGCTGTATACCAGTCCTTAACCCTTTCGCAACGGGCGTCTCGACAGTTGCAGTTTTTATAGAAGTGCAAATAAATTTATAACATTAAATCTTAATGCAAATTGTACACATTTTATTAATGAAACGCTGTCTCACTTTTCATTAAACTTGGTTATAAAATAAATGAGATATAATGCACAAGGTTACCTATAGTACCTATATTAAAAATAATAATAATTAGCAACTTACATTAAGTAGATTAATATGATTAAAATGCATCCTTTTAATACTACATAATGTCACTGGATTAGAGTAAGAGAATATTAATATATTTATTTACAGAATATTTTTTATAAAAGTTCAATAGATATGTCTATTATATGCATTACAATGAAAAAGATTCCTTTCCAAATGCACAATATTTTTGTTAAGAAATTTACATACTATTGTCAAACGGATGGTTATGTCTTTTTACTCCTTTAAATATATTAACTTCTAAGTAAAGATAATGTAACCTTGACTACCAAGAAACCCAAAACAAATAATGGACTATAGCCAACATATAAGGGGAACAAACAAACAATGGATATATCTTTGAACAGAGATGGGATATTGATCCAGCTAAGGAAATAGTGTACAGAGAACAAGACAAACCTCACAACACGTGCTCTTTCCAATTCCCTCTTCACTACGTATAATGCATGCAAGTGATTAACTAGATATAATGTATGAAAACTGAAATGCACCCGTCTAATATGCAGATGAGATTAAATTGAAAGTATACTATATGTATATGTAGTATTAATTTTAATGTAAATAATACAATTCGCACACCCCAATGGAAATCAATCGACGTGGGTTCAAGTTTCAAACTATGCGATCCAGGTATATATAAGCAAAACAGAATGCCTTGTCACAATTTTTGTGTTGGAAATTGAAAACGTGTCAACCATTATAAATTTTGCTTGTCTGTTTTTTGAAAAGCTTAAACTACTTATAGTTAAAAAACCAAGCACAAAACGAGTAACCAAAACATAAAATAATCGTTAAAATGAACAGTGTACAACATTGCATTCCCTGATAATGTTATTTTATGATTCAATGGAAATAATTCCAAAATTAATTCCAACTCATTTTCCAATTATTTATTATAAAAAAGTTTATCGAGTAATAAAGATACACAAATAAAAACCCTTCAATAATGTATTATACACATCTAAAGCTAAATTAATACATTCAGTTAGCTTTTATAAAATACTTCGGAAAGCAGTATGAATAAATACACGGAAAAAGAATATATAACAGTCAACCTCACCTGTCTCTGAATAATTTACTTGTTACTATTAAGATCATTTATAAAACAGACACATATGACAAACAAATTAACTAATAGTTACATTACTTTATCATTCGTGAATAGGCTGTATAAATAGTTTTCGTAACACAACATTATACAATATTTTTTTAAATACTCTAATTGTATTTTATTGGTTAAAAATACAAATACAGACTTAAAATATACCAACTAGACAGAATGCAAGCCCGTAATGTGCAATTTCCGTTTTAGTAAACAATGGCTACAAAAGGAAGTTAGAAGGGCGGTATGAGAATTTCCCTATATTTCCACAAACGGTATGTTTTAATCATTATATCTGAGAAATACTATTAGAGCTATTAAAATTAAATTTGGCTCAGATATATAATTTCAATTAAGGTGACTTTAAAAAGCATTTCAGAAATATACAGTTTTAAAAAGTAACTCAGACAAAATTTTCTTGTTTTACCAATTAAAAAATGACATGCAAAAAACAAGCATTTTTCCGAATTCTAAAAATATTACCTTTTAAATATTACAACGTAAAAAAAGTATATATATTCATACAATACATATACTAATAAAATTGTAACAAAGGAAGTAAAGCATTTATTATAGTTTCCATCGGAAAATTTAGCCATTTGAGGCTTTTCTCCCTTGTAGCTGTCATTGGCCAGCTGACTGCATTCTGATTGGATAATACTTAGATCACATGAATACTGTTAACTCTGATCCCTATCATATATTACAGTGTTCTACCTAGTTGTTGTTCTAATGTCTTTGGTTTGGAATAATTTGATTGACTTACACGAATGTCCAATGTCTGAAGTCAAAAATAATATATTTGTAAATTATACTTAGAATAAATACCTGAAATTAATCACACACTTACACAACTCATTGTGTACAATATCTGAAGCGAAATATAAATCTAATTAGAGTAAGGAATCAATTATTTACGATAGATTTAAATCGTATCACTTACGCAAGTCAGTATCTAAAACATCTGAAGCGAAACACGAATACTTAGGTCAAATAAATAAGACTTCAAGGAAAAATCAATTAAGTTATTATTGAAATTAATTCAAATTTTTAAAATAAAAGAATATTATGTCATTGTGAAAATATTGTTTACGTTTATTAAAAAGCATATGACTCATTTTGTTGTAGTATATTTCAAAAGATATACATAATTGCAATCAATAGTAACGTAAACAAATTAATGAAAAACAACCATTTTAATAACGTTTTTATGGCAATAGCAACAATAAAGTTATATATACATATTATTAATTGTAAAAAGATACCTAACTGTAAAGAAAAAAATGAAGTTTCTTAGAACAATTAACTTGCTAATTAAATATTTAGAACCAAATTGAATTCAAGTAAGTGAGATTGACTGTACTTTTTATGAATAAAAACAGACTTAATAGACTTAATAGCATATCGACACAGATTTTATGCACCGCTTTCATGCATCACCGGTAGCCAATATGCAGTGATCTTATTACAGAGGGTGATTTCACACGACGTAACATAGAAACAGCACATTAGCGAGACAATATCAAGAATGGTGGAAACGAAAGTTTAAAATGCAAATAAACACGACAAAACTGAGACGATGATTCCATAAAGGTTACCTTTATCTTGGATGAGACTTATAGGTTCGGGGGCCTGTTGAGCTTTATTAGAAAATTAATAAACGAAAAATTGAAAATTTATGCACAAAAATGAATATACATTTTTATTAGCCTGAACTTAATAATATGGCGATAAGTTTTAAATGTAGGCGGAAACAATTAACTTGTGGTAAATTTATTTTTCCGAAAAAGAAATTTTAGGTGGTGTCGTTGAAGAATCTTACTGTAATAAGGCTGTCACCCTTGGAAAATTTAGTATTGATGCCATAAGGAGTTTTTCGCTAATGTATTACATATATTAACTACGCCGAAATGTACTCTGATGCACATAAACAAATCAAATGTATATCAAATTAAAGCTAGCTTCAAAGCTATATACTAACTAACGAAGTATGGTTTACAATGCTAAAATAAATAAAATTGTAGGTTCACCAAAATTAGGTCAAATAAAGTTAAAATATTTAAAAAGATCAGTCCTTTTTAATTAAAACAAAAATGTATTCAAATTTATGTTGTTTAATCTGTAATTTAAATTTAAAACATATTATACAAAAAAATAACTATTTCAAATACTAAATATCTATTATTACAAAACTATTACTCATATATTATAACTAAAATGTCATCAGAGATTAAATAAATAGAAAATGTTTTCGTTATTTCAATAAATAACCAATATTGCCAATAAATTGAGCATGTATTTTTTAGATTTTATGTCCACAAAGCAAATTGTATTCAGGGCCGTAGCTATAGCGGGGGATGCCCCCCCCCTGGAATTTTCACATATAGGGCCCCCTATATAACCGCTTTTGGGACCACTTATATTGTTTGGTGGGCCCTTTTATGATGCTGATGGGCCTCTCATGTTGCATATGAACCCCCTATATTGCTTGGGGCCCCCTTATGATGCTGATGAGCCCCCTGTTGCTTGTGGGCCCCCTATATTGCTTTGGGCCCCCTTATGATGCTGATGAGCCCCCTGTTGCTTGTGGGCCCCCTTATGATGCTGATGAGCCCCCTGTATTGCTTGGGGCCCCCTTATGATGCTGCTGAGCCCCCTGTTGCTTGTAGGCCCCCTATATTGCTTTGGGCCCCCTTACGATGCTGATGAGCCCCCATGTTGCTTGTGGGCCCACTATATTGCTAGGGGCCCCCTTATGTTGCTTGGGACCTGTCTGCTGATATAAGAGTTGTACCACATACCTATGTTATATATATCATTTTATTGAGCTGTGTAAAGTTGTGTGTTTTGGTTAAAGATATACCGTTTATTGACATATATATACACGTAATTATAAATAAAAATAAGTTATATTTGATGTTTTCCAATCTTTCTACGTGTACCTATGCGCTTTTTGATGCAACTATCTTGTATAACAATAATATAGCATATATTATTGTAGGTATAATTAGGTATATAAGTATAGGTATATTATAGCATAGCTATGCTTTTCCTTTGACACTCTTCACTGCGTACGTACTATGTGGATAGCTTATTACGCTAGACAAAAAAACTTTGAAATAATAACGCTAGGAGTAGACTACCTCTTAGATTGAATGGTCCAGTGAGTGGAAACGTCTTCACACACACATCTATAATGTCAAACTAAAATTTTTGAACAAGCTAAATTCACTCAATTTTTGGGGCCTCTAAATTAGTTTGCCCCCCCCCCCCAATCAAAATAAAGCCCTGTGCAGTAATTTCAATTAAAATAATTTGGATTAATGTTGTACGTTTAAATAGATTACTTTTTATATTGTATATAATACCTAGTACTCCAACATGTCTTCAAGTTGATTGTGTTTCGATTCTAGCTGAACTCGTGGGACACTCGACGTATTGAAGAGCCTGACTACCTCCTCCGTGAAAAAGCTTTCAAAGAAGCCGTCTCTCTCCTCGAGGAGCACTCTCTCTCTATCGTCAAGGGGAACAGCAATGGTTGCTACCCGCCCGAGCTCTTTCTTCACCTTAGCGTCGCTAATAACGCGGTCTGGAACCTTGCAAGCGCAGTGGATACTGGATTGCGACGCCTCTCGGTCAACTATCTCACTGTGCTGGTTGGTTGGGTTGCCAAAGGTGACCCGCTTCTGTTGACCAATAGGAAGGCGTTGACTGCTAACAGTGAGGTGGCGGTTGCTAAGGAGGAAGTGGCTAGCCTTGCCACAAAGTCACTGGTCTTGGATACCATGTGGAAGTCAGTAAAAGAGGGCGTATCCCTACCAGAGGTGAATTATTTCTTTGATGCATAGTAAATTAAAAATTAAGAATACTCTGTAATATTTGGTATTGTACTCATTAATATTACACTGAAATACGTAAGTTCTTGCGTAATTTTGAGAGTTCTGACAATATGCATCGAATTAATTATTCCATTAATTAACTACATTAAATTGTAATTAGTTTATAATTTATGGTGGATAATAAATTAATATATATGTATTTGTTTTAAACCTTTTTAAGCTATTGACCAACTGAACTGTTTAAACAGAAAAATGGAACATTAGTATTTTCATCATGTTTTAATTTTTATTACATTATTTTTTGTCACACAGCCTCGTCGTCTAGAGTTTCTTGAATTGATGGGAATTATTGTGAAACGGTTCCATCGGCATCCGGAATTTTCGGCAATCGCTCAACTTGCGGAGCACGATCATGATAACTTAGAAGGAGATTTCTACGAGAACATAAAAAGTTTGATTGTACGTATATAACTATGTACATTATCTGTGTATTTTATTCTGTATTGGGTGTCATATAGAGCGGTTTTTAATATTAGCCCTTGATTTGTTAATGCTTTGTAAAAGTAGTAGATAAATATTACATTGTTGATAAAGTTGAGTAATGAGCCGATTGGAAGACACAAGCACAATATTATGTCTTCATAGGCTCTTACAAGCTGGTTTTAACTAGTACGTTTTGTTTTAAATACGTTGGTTCTTAAAATGTGTTACTTCTCAATAATTATAATTGTTGGCTTATATTTTTAGAACTACTTTCTTACAATTATATTTCATGATAATTTTCTTTATTTAACATAATATGAATAGATCTTATATCACAGCTAGTAACGCTGCCTATATATATGTAACTATACTATCTTTAAAAGTTAAACTAAGCTTTGGCGCTGCATGAATTTAAAGTAATATTTTATTAGTTTTAAGTTTACACTTTATCGACGATAAAACGTAAATTGCAAAGTTAGTGTTTATCTGGAAGCCATATATCTAATACCTACTAATTAACTGTACTTTAATTAATTGTACATATTTGAACTTTATTTTCATTCGAGAAAGATGTAATGTATTACAATAATTATAGACTCTATTTTTGCTCAGCTACTCAGAAATGATCTGTCTAAATAGTGTAATAATGAAAATTAATGAATATTTATTTTTTATCCCCTTGAACAAATCAGAATGCTTAAAATACCCTGTCTGACTTACTGACTATACATATCGATTATTACTTTTCTTTTTGTCTCTTTTCAACGAGTAAAGGCGTTAGATATCCCAAACATTGATCTTGAAACCATAATGCATTATCGATTATTGTTAATTTTATTTGTTCCCTATTTTTTTCAACGAATCAGAACGCTCGAAATGCCCAGGCTTTACGGCGTCTTACAAGCCTCCTCTCGCACCATGCAATCCCCTCTCACCAACTCCGTGCCCCTATTCTCCATCTGGTTACTCACTTTCTCTCCCCTCCTGGAAGTGGCGGGGGAGGTAAGGCTCCCAGTGACCTAGTCTTGGCTGCGTTGGACGCTCTCACCGCGGTTTGTAGCCGCCTCTGTCCCGCCCACTATAGGGACTTTCTCAAGGTCAGCCTCTATCGATTGGACAAGAGCGTGGGTGACACGGAGATGACTATCAGGTGCGTACCCACTTGCTTGTCTTCCTTCATATCTGCATAATATTCTCAACATCCTTTTGTAGATTTTGTATTTTCAAAATATATGATTTAACAATTCAAATTATATACGCTATGTCAAGACTTTGAAACATTATAATATTGATATAATTTATATCCTTTCAGAAGTTGAGCGTTACATTTATGAAGTATAATATTTTGCTTAAGAACTTAAAATTAGTCTGCAGAAATTCGATTATAGATTACTAGCAATTATTTGATTTCAAAATAGCATTACATTTTGTCAACAAAAAATAGTAATCTTTATTCATTATTCACCTATTTTCTTTCTGTTTTTTTACAATCACAATATATTTGCATCAGAATTTGTTGTTTGTACACTGACTGAATTATCCCTACTACTCTACTCCATGTCAGATGTATTGTCGCTGCTCTAGAGTCATTCACCATAACTACGCCAACTGCCACTGTTGAACATGAAGTTGCCTCGGTGGCACCTTGCTTGCCCGTGGTTCCGGAAACAATGGAAGTGGATGAGGCTGATCTCGGTAAGGTGGTAGATTTAATCAAATGCAGTTAATGTATTATGAAAACTAACCTCCTTAAATAAAAGTATTGTTCTTACATTATAATATAAAAACTGTTTTATTGAAACCATTAAGGAGATGACTAACACTTAACAGCACTGGAATTAAGATTTTCCAATAATAATAATAATTGCGTTCACTATTCCACTTAAGAAGAAAGAAGAAATTATTATTTCCACTTATAAACTTTTCGAATTATTACAGTTCGAAATTATCTTAAATACTCGTTATATGCAAATATTGAGAGCGGATATTAATGTGCCAGGATGCGATTTCAATGCGATTACAAGATATAATTATAATTTACAACATATTTTATACGCATATAAAAACGGTATTAATATTTATATAAATAGCTTATAGTACTCTGATTATTTTAACTAAAAAATAAGACGTATTAATTTATAGTGAATAAATTTTTGTTTTAGTATTTGTTTATTTTAAGTTAATGTTTACATTAGTTTCACTTAAACAATTTTTTGTAATGTAAATTTTGCCCATTTTCACCTAATCTTATTTTTTATAATATTACATGTTATTGTGAAAAATTTCGCAGCAGAAAACGATTTTCATAAGTCTACCAATTTTTGATAATAATCAACTCAAGTGAGATGTCATTTAAACAAGTACATATATGTTATCTTATGGAAAGGACGTATATTTAATTGCCATAAAAGATGTCATAAATACATGAATGGAACAGAAAGGATAAGTAAGCATACATAAAGAGAAGCACAGGTAAAGGGTAGCAGGAAGAATGTATATATATAATAGCAATTACTACGGTAACATAATGACATCAATAATAGGATAACAACACTGTAATTGAAATGCAATTCGGCTAGGATGAGTTATAGTATGCAAGTTAGTGGCTAGTGTCTAAACCTCTACGTCAATCAATGTTTTAATGATTTGGTAACAATATTGAAAGATGTTTAAAATAATACCATTAACTAAATATCTTCTGCATAAATAATACTTATATTTGTAAACTATTGTCCAAGTTTGTTTGATATTTTAACAAATCTTATGGTATGTTTCTAAAAGTAATAATTATATTTTATTTTTTCACAAGTTATTTTTACGCAATATTTGATGTCCCAGTGTTCACGCAGTAGTACTAAATTAATGGTCACAAGGACTTTTCTTCTAGGTGATAAGGTTAGTGACTCTGAAATGGACGAAGATGATGAAACAACTGCCCCAAACAAAAAACAAACTCCCAATACTGATGAGGCGACTATCAACTATCTTATGAAAGCTGTCTACCCGAAACTGGAGAGGCATCTCACCAGAAAAGTGCGTGTCGATAAATCAAGTTTTTAGTTTTTTTAAAGAGTTACAATGTAATTTATAGAGCTGATTATACTTTTGTAACTATTACTATAACAGTATCAATAATATTTACTAGTTGACATATTTTAATAATTTAATTTAATCCTATTATCAGTTCAATACTGTTTGTTAATTGCGTTACTCTCCATAGTATACATAATCCATATTTTTACTACTTTTATCTACTACAGTCCATAGATCACGACATAGCTATAGTCCATGCTAATTTGTGCCAAATTTCCATCGTTTTATGATATTCTAGTAATTTAATGACATGTTTCTTTTTTAAAGACTGCTTTTAAGGAATATATAATTTTATAAAATAATATATTGCAAATATATATTGCAAAGATTTAATTAAATCACAACTTGCATTATATTTTATACAGTAGTGTTATTTCTACATTTTCTTTATTTAAAGGTTATTAAATTAAATAGATGAGCAGGTATATATTATTATGAAGATTTTTGGAACATGTCCAATTGTATCTGATACATTTTAAATTTTGATAATGTTCATTTTTGTTTGTATTTTTTACATGAAAAATATATGTGATATATTTTTATCGTAGTTATCGAAATGTTTTCATAATCATGTCATGGTGGTCCCAAATATACCCAGTTCATGTGTATACTCAACATACTATGCTATTCAATAATTTTATATTTTTGTAAAATATTTAAATCTGAAGCTATTTATGACATATTTATTATTGTTGCACAACCTTTAAAACGCATATTATAGTCTTCGTATAATTATATTTGACATGTGATGCATTAGTTGGCCAAAAATGTGCTTTCGATATGCTTGCATGAGTTCTTGTTTTGTAATCTACGTTGTGCTTATAAAGATACATATTATAGAAATATAAAATCTGCCACTTTTGTAAAAAATACTATTTACTATTTTTAATAAACTCTCTAATAGTTTGCATATCGAATTTGTAATTGCAGTAAATACATGTATTGCCCAATTAATCTAAAAGTATTTATCGCTGTCGAATTTACTGAGATTTTAGAAGAATTTTTTTTAGTTTGCTGAGTTTTAAAAGCTTCAAAAATATATTTACACATTAGAGTAATTTTGTTGCACACATTTTCCAGTTTTATATGCATTTTCCATAATATATTGTAGTTTGTCAATATTTGTATATTGCACATTTTTAGAAAGGTGTTGTATAAATATTGTATTATTTAAGTATAATATCACTTTAAAATAAAAAATGATTACTTCACTAATTTTTTGCTGGAGCTTAAATTATCTGTAATTTAGCTTTGTGAATCTTCTACATTGTATCATGCTCTTTTCTCTCATTGGTGGACAGCGTATCTCAGAAGACCGGCACAAGCATGCCCAAAAGTCTGGTCATGAGTCAGCTAATACCAGTAGGGGTGACAAATTTAGTACTGGTGACGGATCCCAGGCGCCATCTGAGAAGCTTCAAGTCCCAATCGCTCTTGCCATGGTGAAGTTACTCAAGAAACTGCCACCGCGTTACATGGATCAGCGGTTGCCAAGGTAACTAAGCCTGTTGAGTGATATTGATTCTACTGATTTCATTATTGTTCCTAGAGTACTTGACATTATGCAGGTCACTTTTTAAATGTATTGTAATTTATAGTATTCATTAAAACAACATATGTATTTTTTATAATAAAACGTTACAAAAAAATGCATCTGAATCGATGGATTATTTTCGTAAAAACGATCTGTTGACTTGTTTTGCTTGACTACGGGTTGATTTTTCAATTTTTTAGTAATGCTTCTATGTAAAACGTCTATTACTACTTACTTCTTAAGATGAATTCGTCTTTTAATTTATATTTATTATTATAACTGGTATGGTCACCATTTTCATGAACCTCATAATTTTAACTATTGCTAGGTCATCTGATCTTACCGCCCTCTTACTATTCAATTGGCTGGAAGGTTTGCATAACTTTATGAAAAATACAAATTATTGTATATTTTATCTTAATATTTAGTAATTTATGCTACCTAGTAAAGCTTAATATGCTCATGTTATATATTGTAGGTTCAATTTATTGTATGCATTTTTATATGCGTTACTATTGACCTAATTTTAATATCCACTGTAGAGATTTTTATAATAAAATAATATACCATTGTGTGCAGACAATTTTGTATTTAAATGAGTGTTATTAGTTTATATTTTAATGATATTATCTAATCAGTGCCTGTGTTTTGATATTGTGTAGTTCATATTTTTATAATAAATGTGTAAAGATCTACAGTTTTGTAAATATCTATGAAATAGTCAAGCTCCGATATTGACTGTCTGTGTTCATTCTAGGATTGTGTACAGAGTTATCGACTTCCTCAAGTCACGTGACCTAGATGTGCGCGCTGAGGCTGGAACTACATTGACACGTATTCTCTCTATTCTGGGTACACGTTACCTCAACTTTCTTGTGGCAACATTAACTGGTCAAATGAATCGAGGTTATCAACGGCATGTGGCACTTCATACTCTGCATCACGTGATTCGGGCCATGGAAAAAGAGGGTGTCATTGTACCTGGAGACTTCGACAAATGTGGACCTCAAATTATAAAGGTCGCTAGCGTTTATTAATTTCGAAAATATATAAATATTTTGTATACCTTTAAGTTGTTTTAATTTAAAAATATAATAATACATATTATATTATTTACATCTTACAAGTAGTAAATTAATAATCTCAACAATGATTTTTCAGTTGTATTTAGACGAAATTGTTGGATCCATAGCCAAGGAGAAAGAAGACAGAGAAGAGAAAAAAATGCCCCCTGAATCAAAGAAAACTAAAGCTTTCGAAGGACTTCAACGAATTGGCAGGCACCTCTCTGTCTCTCGTTTACCCGAATTTTTTGAAATACTCCAAGAAGTAAATGCTATTTAGTTTTCCTTTCTTTCTTTAATATAGGACGTTAAATGCTATAACAGTTTAATTCATTTTATAGGAAGCTCGAAAACTTCGGAGTCAGAAATATCTAAAACGAATGGAGAAAGTGTTTGAATATCTTCAAACTAAAGAAGGTTTGCCAGGGAATACAGGTCTTGACAATAAAACGCTACTAGTTGTTGCGCAAGCTTTGGCGACAGAAAATCTTACAAGGTCAGTTTTTCTGTGACCAATAACATTTTTTTAATTATTCAATTATAAACATACTATTTTCTAAGCTTTTTGTGATATTTAATCTCTAAAATAATCAGCAATAAAAACATATTTAAAATAATTTTTATTAAGACACGAAAGCGAACATCTGAAGTTTATCTGAAGTATTTAATTTGTTAATTGATTAATATGTATTATATAATATATGTATATAGCAAATTATACAGTAATATAGGCATGTGTTCGATGAATTTATACCATGAAACTATAAGATTATAATATATGGTTCAGACGAGAAGACTTGTTCACTTTAAAAAAGTAAAATTTAACAAAAAATATTTATTGTACAAAAACACAAGCTTTCAATTTTCTTAAAGACCATAGAAGGGATATAATAAAGGAACGATCTACCTAAATTATATGCAGACTTGAAAATAGAATAAAAACGTAAGCTATGGAGAATTCAATGATAATTTTTTGTATCTAATAGTTTTTTTAATTGGTGTATTACTACTTTTATACTATAAGTAGTAGTATTAAATTAATTTTAAATAAAATTATTCTTATTTAGAAAACTTAATATACATACATAATATGTAATTGAACATTAAAAATATAAATGTATAAATTGACTTAAATAAATCTTAAATACTCTTATAAATAAATAAATGTCTGACAAATTAAGAACTTAAGTAGACAGGACATAATATTGAACAGTTTTTATGAAATTTTATGTAAATTAGACAGTTATTATTTTTTTCATCACTATTATGTTTGTTCAAATACACGAATTTGATTATATTTAGCTTGTGACATTGTCTTAAAAAATTTCCAACTACTTATGAATCGCATTGTATATTAATGATAATAAATAGATTGAAAATCAATAAAATATCAGCGATTTGTGATCATAAAATTTGAATAACAGACTAATAAAATAGTTAAAAGACTAGTTAAATAGTATTTAATAGAGGTTTAAATGTAGCAAAGGGGTGGAATATACAACAGCAACAAGAGACGAGACAGATCTGTGAGGACATGAACTGCATCAAGGAAAGTGGGAGAGAGGTCAACATCATATGGGTACCCGGACATTGCGAACTAGATGGAAATGAATTGGCTGACAGTAAAGCCAAAGAAGGGTGCCAGAAAGACCAGAAAAA
>JAYRBW010081128.1:0-23574 GCA_036023295.1 Invenusta paracnida | reverse complement strand
TCATTGGTGCACCTTCAGCCGAGCTGCATGATTCTACATTACGTCAAGTAAAGGATCGCTTGCACGAGTTCAATTTTCAACTTAATGCATCAAAATGTCAAATACGTCAATCGTCGGTGAAGTTTCTCGGATTTATCTTGTCACAAGGTAAATTGTTGCCCAACCCTGAAAGAATCGACGCTTTCAATAAGATGCCTACTCCGACGAACAAAGATCAATTACGAAGTCTTTTATGGAGTCTTCGCAACTATGATACAATCTAACTATGCAACTAACCATTTTATGACTTTTGATTGTATACTCACAAGAATTGGTAAACTGCTACAATCTATTCATTGCTTGTTGCTGTCTCTTTTTAATGCCAATTTAGTTTTAGATATATCAATTTGTAATTTCCTTTCCTGGTACATGAATCAGCCTTTGTATTTGGTGGTGAAACAAGGAACATCACACTTCAATCCTCCTACCAAGTAAAGCATACAAGGAAAGTTTACCTTCTCTCAATCAAATACCACAACAAAGCAACTGAGCCTGGTGGTAAACAAAAAGCAATTTGCAGTTGCACTACAATGAAACAAAGGCTCGTGTTTACACTGTGGATGAAATGTGCAAGATGTACTCAACCAGATCTGCAGTACACAGGTGGCCTGTAGTGCACTTTCAAAACATACTGTATATCACAGTAATCAACACATTTACAATTTATAACCAGTCCCATCCAGAGTAAACTACTGTCCAACAAATCAAGATACACTGATTGTTTTTCAGAAACTATCAAGTGAACTTGCAAAGGCAAATATGGTCATCAGGTTACACTCTCCTATTGGCCTTACAACTGAGACTGTATCCCTCTTTTCTGGAGATGCACACATACACATACAATGTTGCCAAAGATGCAAGGACAATGGGAAAGCAACACAAAGTACAAATAATACACACATATTTGCTGTTTGTGCAAACAATCTGTGTGAAAAACACACTATAGTGTAACCACCATTACATGTAACAATTGACTGTAATTTACAAATGTTTTTGTTACGTTACATTACATGTATGACTGTTATAATATTTTTACTATTGTATTAGATTTATAATTATGTTATGATAACTTTCTAATAATTATATGGCGTTACATGTTTTTTTTGTTATTCTGAACATCATGCTTGTTTTTGTTATATTACATTACATGTGTGTGATTATTATAATCTTACTAAAATTGTATTTCATTTATAATCATGTGTTATGATAACTTGATTATGAATATATACTGTTACAAAAATTGTAATATGCTTATAATGGGGTGACTGTTACTTGGTAGTAGGAGGACTATAAAATACCTTTGGTAGTTGGAGGATTAAATAAGTTTTCTATTTTAAAAAATTGTAATATTTAACATATTATTTGATTATATATTTGTTAGCATAAATTGATAATTTTTTTACAACTACTTATTTTAACTATTTCATATAAAAAGTGTGCATTTATTCTTAATTTGTTATGAAATAATTTGATTATTATAATTTATTTTTCATAAAATAAATTGATTATAAATATTTTTAATCACAAGTACAAACATATATTATTAAACTTGTCACATGAATAGATGTATTGCCAATAAGTTATTTTTTAATTCAAATAGTATATTAATCTTTCATAAAATAAGTTGATAAATTCTATCATTTGTAAATATTTATTTGAAATGTACAATTATGAGTATATTTTGTTAAAAGAAACATGTTATTTTGAAAGTAAGTTATTATTGCAAATTTAACGTTATTCCATATTTTAATATTCATGTATTTGCAATACTCTTACAGAGACTTCTTGAACAACTTATTATTAATAAGCCAGATGATCCAATTCAGTATTTAATTGATGCATTGACCAAAGAAAATGATGATGGTTTGTTTATTTTGGTTTCTTAAATTTGCATACATATATACATATTAATAATATTTAGTTTATTTAATGATATATTTTTTCCTATATGTTTTCCTGCTTCAATGTAGTATTAATTTGTTAAGAAGGAATTGTATTCTCCATTTTTGATTTTAATTTAAATAAATACTTTGCGTTTTAACCTGCATCAGTATTGCATATACAAATACCTTTGTTGCTATGGACAAGGAGGTTCTCTCTTTGTTTTGTTTCTATTTGTTAACTATTTATTTACCTTTAGCATGTATGTAAATGGATTAAAAGTATGTATATATAACAAAAAAAATTAATAGTTTAGCATATAATTAATTTTTATATCATATTAGATTTGTGTGCAAAAATAATTTTAAAGTATATAGAGGGTGATTTTCTTTATCGTTCAAGAATATGTCTATATTTTACTACAGTACCCAGCATTCTGGTACTGGGACCACCAGCATCTGGGAAGTACACAATTGGCAAGATGCTCGCTGGTCGTCTGGGTTGTCCACATCTCACAGTTAAGGACATTCTGCAACAATCAGAGAGGGAAGTGAAAGCACAAGCGGAGGAACATCTCAATAACAAGGAGGTAAACTAAAAACCAACTATTGTATTATTAGAATACATGCGATCTGTTTCCTGTTTATTGATAGCATTTAATTTTATAATAAATTACTTATCATTATTGATAAATAAAATTTGATAATGCTTTCAAAGGTGTAACAATTTGTAATTACTATGTGCTTGATTAGAATTGTTAACTGGAACAATTTTTTTATAAAATATATAAAAATTGATATAAATATATATTTTTAATTACCATTATATGATGAAGATTTTTTTAATTGATTTTTATTATTATTAATTTGAAATTAGAGACATTTTGTCTAAAGCACATGTAGTTAGGAATGATATTATTTCTCTACTTGTATTAATCTTTATTAAAAATACATCCTTTTTTTACAAATACTAACTATATCTATGTGACTTTCGAATCAGACACATTGGAAAATTAAAATATAGATTAGTTGCATATTAATATAGCTCGTACTTATAATCCAATCTCTAGGAATAAATAATAGCTGAAGTATTCTCAGTCTGAATATAATTAAGTAACAAAATTTGTGATTTAATAATAATATTTGTTGAAGGGATCGAGCTTTCAGAGTATCTTACTGATATTATTGGATTATATAATTGTATGGTCAATACTTTTTAATTTATAAATGTGTCACTTATTTATAAAGTGGATTATTTATTTAAATATAGATTATTTGTTTTTCTTTCCTATATTTTTTAAAGAACGATGAAGACCAGGTTAAAAGTTCATAAGAAATAAAATAAAATGACGCGATGTATTTCACCACATTTTGTCAAGCGAATACGGTGGTTACAAACTAAATATATAACATTTGCTGTAATGTAATTATGTAATAGTTGTAGTTAATCTGGTATGTACTTATATATATTTATTATTCATTCATTACATATAAGTTTGTAACCACCGTAATCGCCTAACGAAATATGATGAAATTTATTCTGTTATTTAATTTAATTTCTTATGATCCCTCAACATCTGGCCCTCATCTTCTTTTATAAAAATATGGTAATTAATGTTTCTAATTTAATAATATTTTTATTGCCAAATATGGCAAAATGTTTGTTAGCTAATCAAAAATATATAAATTCACAATATGTACATAACACAATATAACATAGATTCGTTCACATCTTAAAATAAGTGAAATAAAAAGTTAGCTTTAATTTTCAAAATTCAAATTATTCTTGTTTGTTTGATTGAAAAATTGAATATAAAAGACATTTTCATCATAAGGATTTTGCTTACCAAATATTTTTCCCTTTTAAGCATAATTTTACTTTGGTTAAATTCCTAATAATGATTTTTTTTATATTCAAATTTTCAATCAAACAAACAAGAATAATAAACATTTTAAAAATAAAGGCTAACCTTTTTATTTCACTTATTTTAAGGTTTGAACGAATCTATGTTATATTGCGTTAATAAAACATTTTGAAAATCAAAGCTAACCTTTTCATTTCATATATTTTAAGGTTAGAATGAATCTATGTATGTTATATTCTGTTATGTACATATTGTGAATTTATTTATTTTTGATTAGCTAACCTACTTTTTTCTATTTTTGGTGATAAAATATTTCATTTATTTTTGGTTTGAAAAAGAAAATAGTTAAAAAATAAATTAATATTATTTTTAAACAAAATTTCGTTTTGGGTTTATATTCAACAATATTTTTAGCAAACATGTCATTTAGAAATTATACATGAATTATATTAAAAAAATTCTAATGACGCATAATAATATGTACAATAAGGCTAATATTATTATGTACACAATTAAGAATGTTCAATGAATGTTCAACGTTCAGCGCAGCACGGATAGATATTGAAATTCTCTTGTTCGCTGAAGCTACAACTAAGTCAAATGAGCTGGCTTTAGTCATGTATTGAGATGTTCATTTATAAGTGCTGTGATTAAAAGTGGTTTTATAGTGTATACAGTTTCTTCTAAATCGATAAGGAGACTGTGATGGTGATCAACAGTCAACTTGCATTGAGAACAATAAAATCAAAAGCAATTTTATTAGCCAATAAGAGATCTGACAGATTTACTAACTAACTGCGCTGAACCGCTGAACGTGTAATTTTTAAGAAAATTTGATAATTGTCAATTTATGAACTTAAAATCTAAAACTTATTATCTAAGCTCCACGACATTGGATCGAAACAGTTTTATTATATTTTTAATCCTCTCGTTTCATTGTATTAGCATACGAAGTTACAAATAAATTGGATAAAATTAAAGATACAAAGTTCGTTATTAGATGAAAGTCTTTAAAGAAAGAAAGAATTGTCCAAAATGACACATTTTGAAGTGTTATATTTTCTAAACTACTACACCGACTTCATGAAATTTTCACACCAGATGGATGTATAAGGGGGATTGTTAAATAAGACATCTCAATGTTTAAATCGATTAATTTCTCTGCAGCTGTTTGAAAAATGCCCCATTTTCAACTATCCTATAATACCTACTGCATAGTTTGCTTAGCTAAGTAGCTAGCGAGCTATTACCATAGGTCTAGAATTTACATAATAAACAAAATATTAGTATTAATAAATAAATAAGAATACCAATTAATTAATAATAGTACATATTTATTTAATAGTTGTTTTAAGTTAATTGTGTCTGAACCACGCTTTCATATTTGTTTAATTATAATCCGTGAGTGTTGTTCATCAACTTAAGTGTGAGTGTTCTTCGCAATTTATACAAAGTATATTATGTTTGACTGTTTTTAATGCATCGTGTATTAATTTACTCAATATTACTTCTATTTTTAGTTATATTTGTTATGTACAATATTATACGCATCTTAAAAATATGGTATTTGGTTTGATTTATGTAATTATTTTACCTTTATTAGTTATCTTACAACAATTATTGACTATAATTAATAGTAATCACTTTTTTCACGTTTATATTCTTGACAAAAAGCCTATTCCGACCAATCTCTGGATAAAGGCAATAAAAGAACGCACAGCCCTATTCGACTGTAATAGAAAAGGCTGGGTTCTTTCAGGATTTCCTCAAACAAGGGAGCAGGCCATTGCAATTCAAAGCGAGGGTATTTTCGCCAAACACGTTAGTAAGTTATCTTTTACTCATTGATTCGCTACAAAGAGCCGTTATATACTCATGACATTGTAATCATAGAAATGAGAGTGGATAGAAGCGAAACAGCAAGCCAAATTTATGTGCAAGTTCAATGGACGGAGTAAGACCAGACATCCAATCATAAAGCTGAGAAAAATTATGTGACTCCGTAAGGAAGCAACTACAATAACGCAGTTTATAGAACGCAGAATATAGATAATTTATAGATATGTATTATATAGGTTTTTGTTACACATTTAAAAAATGTAAATGTTTATCTTTCGAATTATATAAAATGATTTAATTTATTATTAAATTATTTTTAATTTTATTATTATTATTTAAAATGCTACTCCGACCTTAGCTAGGTTATCTGTAGCGGAATCATGATTAATTCGTCTCATTTTTGTATATAAAACGCGTTAATTTATAAATATCTATAATATTTTTATCGTCCTATTGTTTTCTACGCTCGCACACTTCATTTTGATGAGTCATTATACATGTGTCACTTTTATCCATTGAAATATATAATTATAATTATAATTATATTTATATTATATATCTATGCTTCTATCTTACACTAATTTCTATATAATTGTAATGAACCATACCTATATACTATAATATTTAAATCCTACTCCTGTTCTTACCCTATTTTCCATTATATTACAATTTTATATAAGATAAATAGTGAGATTTTGCTTGTACATATATACAATATATAAGTTTATAATATTTATATACATATGTATAATTCATATGATAATATGAAATATAATATAAGTATTCTAGAAAATATCCCATTAAAAGCATTGGAAAGAAAAAGAACAATATAAAACAAATTATTAGATAAAGTTTTCATCTTTAGATTTTTTCATGTATTTATTTATTAAAGCATTAGTTAATTGAATTGGAATATAATTTCTTAATCCTAACTTTTTATCTCACATCGTTTTAACTGGATATATTCGGACATTTGAAAGCCTAAAAATTGACAAAGGCTCTAGCTCTCCCGTACTTAAAATACTGCCAAACACTAGGAAGTTTCAAAATCTGTGCTAAATAGAGCTTACAGCGCAGCAACCAGAGTATCCGCGAGAAAGCAAGGAAGCGATCAGACACACTCGATCTTTAAGTGGAAGCCCCCGAAAGCAACTCGTGAAGTAGCACGGGGAAAACTAGCACATGCGTTTGTCGGAATAGACGTCCAGTCCACCTTCGAAAGTGTCTACTACAAAATAAAATCGGTGAAAAATAATGCCAATTACTCTAAGACTGCCAAGGCTCTATCTGGTCAATCGGGAAAATTGAGAGAACATACATCCAACCTGAAAAACGAATCGACGGCATTCCGATTTTGGGACCAAAATTTTCAATAAATTTATTATGTAATATAATATGTATATATATTCAATTCTGTAATAAGTTTTACATACTGAAAATATACAATATATATGAATATAATAACATATAGATATTTTTTTACACATTTTTGTATATATATACATGGTAGGCACTTAAAATGATTGCATTGTAATATATAAACTTTTTTCTTCGTTAGTCCTTCTGGAAGCTTCGGACAGCGTGCTGATAGAAAGAGCTCAAGGGAAACGAATTGACACCAAGACTGGAGGTGAGTTATGAATATTTTAATTTTACAAATGCTATTATTCAGTACATTGTATTTATTTATATTACTAGTATTGAAGAATAAATAAGACCCGCTCCATATTTATTCCTTTCAGACATCTATCATCTCAATTTCGATCCACCGACGGACGATGATACTGCTCAACGATTGACCCAAGTTCCCGGTAACTCCGATGAAGAGATGTATAACCGTCTCACTTGTTTCCACAACTGCATATTCGAGCTGTCCCTGAGCTACCAGTCTGTTCTTTACAAGGTGAACGCTGACCAGCCCATGATGGATGTGTTCTCGAGGGCATTGGATCTCGTGCTCACTGCAGCACGATCAGTGGCCCCGAGGAATCCCTTCGTTCTTCTATTGGGTCCACCCGGCGCCGGAAAGTCAACCCAGGCCACACTTCTTGCAAGCAAGTACAATATGGTCAATGTTGACTGCGGCTTGTTGGTGCGTCAAGCGATTGCCGATATGTCCAAGTTGGGCAGTGTTATGAGGCCCTACGTCGATAGAAAGGCACCAGGTTGGCGTTTTTATAATAATTGCTAATAGGGTTTTTATTTATTTTTTATCTTAGCAAAATATATTAGAAAAAGAAATAATGCTCTTTTTTAAAATTAAAATTATAAAATTTATAATATACTCACTTATATTTTAATGAGTAATAGAGATTGTATTTATGAATACTTATAATTATTTTAATTTTTATACACAGTGCCTGATGCCGTCATTTTACAACTCCTCAAAGAAAGACTCAGTCAGACTGACTGTTTAACTCGTGGCTGGGTACTCCACGGCTATCCACGCAATCGGAGTCAAGCAGAACAATTGCAAGACGCCGGCTTTCAGACAAATAGGTGCCATTAAAACACTGAAACATGTTTTTTGTACTACCAGCTATAGATTCTAAAATATTCTATTTTCTTTTCCTCTCTAGAGTGTTCTTATTGGATATACCAAGCCACGCTGTAGTGGAACGATTGACTAATAAGCGACTGGATCCAGTAACAGGGTCCCGCTATCACCAGATCTACGATCCGGCCACAGAGGACAACATCCAATCGCGCCTAGTTCAACAGCCTATCAACAGCGAGATATCTGTTCAGCGCAAGTTGACGGCCTACAGTGGTGACGCTGAGGACCTAAATGAGTACTATGAGCAGTTACAAGTTGTCCCTGCCGATCAGGAGATTCACACAGTTTTCGAGATGATTGAATCAGGCCTTGTTAATCCCATCCAAATCGCCATTTAATAACTTTCTTTCGTGTAAATCGGCCATCAGTGATATCTTTCTTTGAGTCAGTGGTCGCCCATTTTATAAATTTACTGATGAGATACTCTTGATTAAATTCTAATTGACGGCCTTTTTTGGCTTCTGCACATCCCCGAACTACCCCGTTTTTACGATATAAATCCGATTTGATTGGATTGACGCCATATTTATTCTTATATTGTCTCCTTTACCTACATAATTTAATATTCACTGTACCGTATATTGTTTACCAAAGCTTATTAAAACATTGTCTCTCTTGAATTGTTTTATTTTGTTTTATTCCTATTTTTCCGGTGTTCTGTTTGATTTTTATGGTTTCCTATAAATATCTGAAACGACAAAGCTTTCCATTAGCATTTACCATTATTTCAAATTTATTACGAATATTGAATTCATTGAATTATATATCTTTGTAAGACATGTAAAAGTAAATATTATCCAGAATAGTATCACTTTTAGTGCGATATGGTGTTTTCTATTATCATTAATGCTTGTTTTTGTATTAGTTTCTAGTACCTTATTTGTCATATTATTTCGGAAAGTATTCTAATATTTAAAAAATAATTTTATGTAATAAATTCAAACGCATTTTTATGCAACATATTTTAAAATATAACTGCAGGCATGTAGATTTTTTATATGCACAAATATACTACCTTGATGTAGTATTGTTTAATAATGTACACCTAAATTGTATGCGTCCTCTCTTATATCTATATCTCTTATAGATTATACTTTACTGTCATGAATCAACGAATGAATCTAGCATATTCTACTAAGGCCGCGTACTACATTCGAGGATATCATCTTCCTGAGATTTATGAAGTGAGCTCTATTGATTTTTTACATATTGATTTATTATACAGTTAGTTTTTATAATTAAGTTTGTAGTTTTACTAATTTTCTTACAACTTTCAAATTTAAATTTTTCAAGTAAATAACATTATACGAAGTATATATTAAAATAATGCGTAGCTTAAATATGCTGGAATATGACTGTATAATAATTCAAAATTGTATTAATGAATAAGATTTTGCTATTATGTTGTGTTAATATACACTGCTAAATTTGCATTTATAATAATAATTTATTTATTTCATTTTACGATTTTTGATATTTATATATGCATATACTTTAAGAAGATTTCAATATTTAACAATGCTTTTTACTGGCATATTAGGGACAAAAAAGTTACTTGCATCATTTTGAATTTTTAGGATCTTGATATATGTTATATGTGCACAACAATTTGTTTAGTATCAAGTCTTTTATTTCATAGTTTTATTTTACTATGGTGAGCCAACATTTATTGCTTTATTAAAAAAAATTGAAGAGTGAAAGCAATTATTTAAAATAAGTTCATATTACATTTTAGGCCATGTTAAGTGGTTTGGCAATTATGAAGCCTGATAAACCAAAGCAATGGATTGCGGAGAAATTACGAATTGTTCAGAAGATGGATATCAATGATCTTGAATGGTGAGTTAAAATGTATATCTCAGTAACTCAATCCTTTCATTGTACTTTGTTTTTACAGAAGATAAATATATTTGAATTTTGAAATGAATATAATCGCAATTTCTTATAATATGTTCTTCATCAGTAATATTTAAAGAATTGGCGATCTTTCGTTTCATGTCTGTATATTTAAAAAAATTAGCAAAGGTCGGTAATGTTCTTGACAATACTCAATAGAAGTTATATCAACATCGTGTTATAGACTATTAAAAGTATCTCCCGGAGTGTTGCCACGATTGTTGCCGATTGATACCTCAAAGAGGGTACGCAAACTTCTTTTATTGGTTAAAACATTTTTACTTATTAGAACTTTGATTTTAAAAGCATTTTCATAATGTTTGAATTGACTGTAGACATGAAGTGAATAAGATCACTAAAGAATTTATTATACTCATTGTATACGAATACTTATAACAATGCTGATGTTTTATTTTTGATTTTTTTTACTAATTCAGGAATACTTTTATTGACGAAGGCATGAAACCACAACATCCGTTTCTTGACGAAAAAACAATGAATTTTGTGTTTAGAAGTGGCAAAAAGGACGAAAGTCAGGTATTTATTAAATATATATGTATTATAAATATATTTAGTGCTTCTTCCTTCTGTTTAAATACTAATATTTAAATTTGTAATATTATGCACATTGTTTTGTTTGATAACTAACTCGTTTGTTAATTCGTTTGAACATTTTAAAAGATGCACAGTGTTATTTTTAACTAACAGATAAAAGTGAGAAATGAATACATAAGAATAGAACAATATTTTCTATTAATATATAATAAATATATTATATTATTTTTAAAAAGCGCCACAAATAAATGCTACTTTTTTATACGCGCAAGTAAAATTTAAATTGCATATTATATTGAAATTATTATGAATAAATAATTTTTTTAAATTTGCATAGAAACATCTAAGTATAGGATAAATTACATATTGCCCTACCTTATTATTAGTGGTGTTAGCCATATATAGATATAGTTTATAAAAAACATTAAAACATCTTATGTTTATAATACGTTTGTAATTTAATATCTAAATATCGACATTAGTGTTTTTTTAAGAAATTGGCAAAATTCGTATGCATGAGTATGCATTATTTCTAAAAATTATCAACGCTTATATTAATTTGTTGCTACATGTTAATGTTTTTTTACTAACTTTATTCCTTTTTGTTTTTTATCACTTTATATAACAACTTTTGTGTCATGTGTTATTTTTAATTTAGTTTAGGAGTTGGGATGCAGGAGCCACAGTAAGTATTATGATATATACATAAATAGTAAAATCTTCTGATGGTGACGAATTTTTTATTTTTGGTGAGCACTGATTTTATGTTTCTCTATTTCTTTACTAATTGGGTTAATAATCCTCCAAGTTCTATGATTATTCCAGTAAACCAATTAACCTAATAAACATATTCACTGTACATTTTTACAAGTTGTAATTATATTTATAATGTAATGCAAATTTATTATTTAATTTAAATATGCTTTTATGTATTTTGGTATTGACCATAAAGACTTCTTAACATAGTTATTTAACACATATTTCCATCCATAATTAATAATTTTTGGGAGAATTCATTACTAATGCTTCTGTGATTCCTGATTATTTCTTGTTTAACCTACTCCAAAATGAATAAGCAATGATTATATATCATCATACATATTATATACAATTTGATATTTCAGCCAACAGCAGAGATGCTTGCATTGGCTTATGCAACTTACAATGGTAACACAAGGAAGAAAGTGCTTCAGTAAGTTATATTATATCTAAATTGAAAATGTGAGGATGAACATTTTTACTGACATCAACAGACATCGTAGCTGAATTTTTATTGATCGAACATTAGCTATTAGTTACTGATTGGTTGCTTTGGCTTTACTTCAAATTCGGTTGTCATATTTTTAATTTAATGAGCTCAGATAAATCGGTATATTGTGTGATGATATTTGAATGATTATTCCAAAATATAATTGTATACTAAAATTATAATTAATTAGCGGAATATTTGAATTAGGTAATGATAAGGATTTGATTCCCATGAAGCGTATATAATTCAGGTTGAGGAGCAAAAATGATTCTATGAAATAATTCAGGGTCTCTTTTAGTCATACATTTCTAGGCAGCTGATGTAATATGGATTTTTTTATTATGAAACATAACGTTTTGAATTACAATATTTCTGATAAACAAATAAAATAAAAACAGGTAACTGAAATATGAGATTTTATAAAATATTATATTAATAAGCTAAAATTTTTTCTGAACGCTGTTCCTTCTTCAGATGCTGGGAGGTATGTGGGTATTCATCACTGTATACAGATAAGTATGTACAGCAGAACTAGACTTGAATGGACTCAGATGGTTTACTGCAAATTTAACAGATATGTAATACATGTAAAGAACGGAGGTTAACATACAGAAAACGAAACACATTATACTAAAATCTATGTAATCAATTCAATTAAAACTGTTGAACAGTAACTCCTGCTACAATTTGAAAATTAACTGTTAATAAGTGAATTAAAATTCAAAGAACAAACTATCACAACAAGCATTTAAAAGTAATTAATTATATGTATATAGGATAAATAAATAAAATGACTGACTGACTAGTCCATCGAACATAAAGTTTAAAAAGGACAAAATTAACTATTTGAATTTCTTGGTTGTTGATAGCGGGGACGGTTCTGATCATAAGTGCCTATGTTAGCTCTGCAGCATGATATTGTCGGCTGCGATCACTTTGTAAGTGAAACGTGCTTGGCATGTAGCTAGTGGTAGATAATAGATAATGGTAGACCCATAGAAACGGAGGTGAGAGCGAACTATCTATTTCTATGGGTAGACCTAACTGCTATTTAATGATATGTGTTCTTTGATGAGTAAGTGTAGCTCTCAAATAGTCTAGAGTCGATATAGAATTTGACTTAAAGGGTGCACGTAATTTTGTACACTACTCTTCCTCTGTGGCATAGACGGTTGTCAACTTGGCAATTGGGGAGCTGGTGTAGTGTCGGTTTAGATAGTAGCTCTGTAGGGACTTAGGGGTATACGATCCCAATGAGGATTTGGAGCCGCTTTAAGAGGTTCTCGATATGGCATGAAAAGTTTTAAAGAAACGGAAAGTGTTAATGGTATTGGTTTAGTATTTTAACGTTGAAAGATGCACTCAGGACGATTTTTTTATAATTAAGTGTATGTGAGTGTAAGAGTTTAATCCTAAAGGTGACGGTTTGTATCCTTCATATCTGAACATCTCACAATTTTAGTGACCTTTTTCTGTATATATGCAGTTGCATTTTGCTGCATATGGACGGCGGACAGAGTCTATAGTGAGTGAATAGACGTTTTCTATTCTTAGACAGGTTATGTTTCTTTATTGTATATAAATTAATTGTAGCCGCAACTATATCTTTATAAATTGTGTATTAATAAAAAATAGAATTCCAGTATGTTTACAAGAAGCATTTGAGATTTATTTAATTAATTATCTTCCATTTATATAATAATTAATCAATGTATTTAACATAGTTGAAATGTTTGTGTCATGTGTAATTGTTCAATTGGAATTATTGATATAGTTTATCAATAGTTTTATTATTTTATTCCACTGATATAATATGAAAATTATGTACAGTACTGGACCTATTTCTCATTTCTTAATAATTATATTTATATACACAAACTTCATTAGCTTACTCTTAGGTTTAAAAATTTTAACTAGAAAATGTAAACTTTTAATACAAAACCATAATTATTTATAATAATTTGTTGTCAAACTAATAAATTATGTTTTTAGAAATGAATCTATTGTAAAATTAATTTTAAATTTCAATTTCAGCGCCTGGCTCCAGTTTCATTTATCTCGCAAGACCACAAACCAGAGAAAAGCAGCTAACGAAGCAAAAGCGGTCACACACTACAATCATCGTCGACTCCGGATCATTTTGCAGACCTGGCATCATTGGACGCAATTCCGACTTAATCGACAGTCCAGTGAGTTTTATATGAATTATAGCATAACTCATTTAGCATTTATACCACCACCCTATTGCACGTACTAAAGCATAAATATATAAAAAAGAAGTTGATTTTTGTTCGACCGCCTATCAATAAAACTTGAAATAATTCGTTATTTCTTATTGCTAAATAATTTATAATACAGTAGTAATTTTTAAATTATTTATAATTATTTTATATTAAGCATAATATAGTATTAGGAAATATTACAAAAATATATATCATACTCCTCATCTGTAACGTATTATATAATAAAGAGAGAAAGAAGCAATGGCTGCAAATATATTGTAAATTTAATAACTACACATTTTAGAGGTTAGACCTTTTAGTCTACATAGACATTATATTGGCACTACATATCATAGATATTGTACTATACATCAACATGTTTGATGTTTGATGTATAATATAATATCTATGCTACATATAGACTCAAATAAAATAATATACACAATATATAATAATTACATATGGTCCATCACACAGCATATAATAACCTGACTTTGAATTTTTATCAAAAATGTTATGACTAAAGTGATAATTATAATACGAGAATCAATTATATTTTTATAATTATTTATTCTTTCCTAATAAATTTTCGCGGATAGCACAATATTGACTATATATGAAATTTTTCGTATTCAATAATTATAATACATTATTTTAACTTATTGATTATGCGTTGTTAAATAATTAAAATTATTGAATTATATAATTATAGTACAAATAACAAGTCCGTAAAATTATTTGTTTCGTTTATTTATTAATGAAAATAATAATAATAAGCATTGGGATTTTCAATAGTATATAATGTAAAGTATATATATGTAACTATAAATATATGACATGAATAAGAATACCTGAATAATAACATAACGAATAAAATTACAGTATATATAATTTATACATAAAACTTAGTGATATTATTAGATGTTTTGGAAAATGTATCCATGAGTAATAATTTATATATTATTTGTAATAATAATTGTAAATAATAATTTCTTATTATATTGCCGATTAACCTATGTTATTTGAGCAAGACGAACACTATTTAAAAACAGACTTAACTAAAGACTTTTAACTTTACAAACAAATTATTTGTTTGTAATGTAAAACGAAACTCTATTTATTCATGATTTAATAGTAGAAGGGCCAAGGTCAAAAATTGTCGTAAGACGGCCAAGAGTATTTAAAAATACCCACTTTTAAAATATGACTGTAAAATCAAGAAAACATTCACAAAATTGATTATATTTACATCCTCCCAAATTATGAGAGGATTCCAACCTGATAGGTCCCATTGTAATGTCATCTCTCACCGTCTTGATGGTCCAACAGGGCCGTCCTGGATTCCTCGACATAAAAAATGTCAACATGTCGGAAATATCATATTTTCCCCTATTTTAATCTCGTAATAATATTGGATCACTACCACAGTCTAGTATATAGTATAATAATACCCAGCCAACATGTAGCGTTGTCTGAAATGCGTTTGCTGCAATGTCTATAGCATCCAGATCTTCAGGAGATGTTCGTTGTGTGACTGCTTCAAAATGAAAATAGTTAATCATTTTACAAAAACGTTTCAAACAACCAATATTGAAGGTATATGATTTCCGCAATTATTATTTTATTATACAAGTTTTATTATGCATTTGTAGTATCTAGGTCCATCCTGGACCTTCAGGAGATGGTTTTCAAGTCTCTGTTCATGGACTAAAAGAGTTAAACGATCCTAATATAAAGTATAGACCTTCCATTATCAATTGTCCAACATATTTACATTTTGAATTAGTTTACATACTTTTCATAATGCCGATGTAGCATTTCAGACCTTCTAGACCTTCAGGAGAAAGTCATTTCGTAACTGTACATAGACTATATTATATAATAATAATAATATTTATATATTTGATAAAGTCAGTAGCGCTTTACATAACGAATGACAATCGCTTGCCATTTATACAATATAATACAATTATTGTTATGTACATACAGAACAAACCCTTTCGGGTTGCTAGTCAATCGACTGGCACAGCTGCCAGCCAGAGACGAGGGAAATAAAGTCGGGCCGAACCGGGGTTTGAACCCGCTACCATCACATCCGTAGGCAACCGCTCTACCACTGAGCCACCTCGTCCTCGTTTTTTTAATTATTTGTTATTATAAAGTTAGACTGACTTCAAATGAGTACCTAATGATAATAAACATTACAGAAATATACATATATATATATGATTGAGAATTTTTGAGTACGTACTAATGAAATAGTCCTACAAGGAGTAATCCCTGACGTCCCCAACGATCGTATGGTACGTCAGGAGCCTTTTGAAAAGCTAAATAGACGTCAAAGGCACTCCAAATAATCATAAATGCTACCAGATGACAAATATCTTTGATTGCTTATTTTTGAATGCATACTAATGAAATAGTCCTATAAGGAGTATTCGCTGACGTCCTGGAGGACCTGGATGCTGACGTCAGGATCATTATGAAGGTTCCTCGGTCTTGAAATGTATAATCCAGTGTGTAACTTTATTGTTAGATGCTGAAAATATAATTTATAATAATTTGTATTGCAGTATTTCAAAATAGTCCTTCAAGGAGTAATCCCTGACGTCCTGGACGTCCTGGACATTCCAGGGGCCCCACAAGTTATTTAAAGCATATGGAAACTTGTATCTATCATTGGCAACCTTGAATCTGCCTTTTATTCGTCTGAAATATTTACTGGAAATGTTTTATTAGAATTTGAAACTTTGGTCTCAACGACGATTTAAGAGGTGTCAAGAGGGCCCCGGGAGGACCCAAAGGAGACGTCTGACAAAAAATTGACTTATTCAGAGAGCTTCACAACAAAAGTTTAGGCTCGTGTTAATGAGTTTCAATTCATTTGGTTGAAAGCTTAGGGATCCACGATATTGAATACAAAATGTAAGTATCCCCCCCCCCCTCCCCTTGGCCCGTCTACTGTTAATAGAACTATTAATTATTAGTTTTAATATAAGCAATAGTTATACCTCTATCCATTTCTTATACTTTGAATAAATGTATTTTTTATTTATTCCCCAGTGTCCTTCCAGATAATTCATCGTGTTTACCATAAATCTCTCTGTCGTATCATCTTCCAAGCATGGCACACTGTGACTGTCGAAGCCAGAAAAACGAGGGAGTACTTCGAGGTAAATTAGAAATTTAAGTTCTGTTTAGATTTAATAAGTATCTTAAGACTTTTTATTATTTTTCTTAATCGCCTTAAAGAAATATTATATTTAATCTTAATTACTGATTACTATAAATTAATTAGAAAAGATATATTTAATATACTCAATAAATATGTGTATTTTAATGTGTATATATTCTGAGTTTTACTTAACACTTTAATATGCCTAGTTGAAATTGAAATTTATTTTTTAGTTATAATTTTGTTCCAGTTATATATGATACGTTTGGCATATTATACATGTAATTCATTTAATTCATGTAATTCATGTAATTATACATGTGTAATTCAAACATTTTTCACTATTATATTAATCATCAACTTCAATGCAATTTTCGATGCTTGTGTAATTTGTGATATGTGCGTGTCTAACCGTGTCTATAATGTTTAACTATTTTTTATAATTTTTACTGTTCCTTTTCTGTTTCTATTATTTTATACAAGTGTATATTAAAATATTTGACCCTGTATCATTACTAATCTTTATTAAGCTCATATTACATTATTGGTAAATATGAATGGAAATTAGGCAACAACTTTTTGAAAAATCATGTTAGCATGATAATTTTTCATCTTAGGCTAAATATTTCAGTGATAAAATTAAATTCTCATTTCAAGAAGCAATAACATTATTTAACTTGAATTTAAATTTATATGTTATAGATTTTTAGAGAATTGCCATAGATATTATTTGGCTATTATATATTATAATACTTAAAGCAAAATTAATCTAGTTTATGAAACAACCCTTACTGTAATTGCATGCAAAGGTTACAGCATGTCTTAACTTGTAGAGTTGTTAACTTTAGTTTTACCAAGGACTCTCGGATAATTTTTTTTTTTCACTGAAAACTTTTCAGAAAGAATCACCGAGTCTTTGACTTTAAAAACTCTAAATTGATATAATTGTCCATTCCCACTAAATTCGTTTTTGTTTCTATTGGTGCTTTTTTTATATATTCAGGAGGAACTATTGGTAAACGTTTACGTAACATTGCACGTATCTTTATGTTTTGTTGAATCACACACAGTATTTAAATGTTTACGCCAGTAATACTTGTATTGCATATTTTATATCTCTTTATTTGTTATAATATAGCCACTTTACGTTATCTTTATTGCCACATATAGCAGCACAACTTGCTTATATATATTTTTGAAATAACATTTTGAATTGATTTTTGCATAACTTTTGTGTTTAAAATACTTGTTTATATATATAAACGAATAGAAAGCTAGATTATAAGAGATACTAAATATTTTTATGTACCTTTAAATTTATTGTCATGTGTCCATAAACATATTGGTCACATTTCATTAAACCGAGTTATTTACATTTTATAACTATAAGTACTTATGGACATTATTTTTATGGCATAACTTTGAGGTTAGTTTGCAAATCGTAATATAAAAAATAAAATAAAATTGAAATAGGAACAAGGCATATTATAGTGATTTACAGTTCATATATATAATATAAATTGCAATTAATGACTATCTGCGCGACCGCATGCATCGTGGTGTTGCACGCTAAAAAGTTAAATAGTTCAGTACTTATTGTGGGCATTTTATTCGCCACACAACACACACTTCTTTTAGTATGAGCTGCTCCATTAGTTTTAATACCTCTTTGACACCCGTTTTGTGAGATAGACTTAAATGCTTTTGAATTTCAAAATTATTATACAGGAAGTTGTTTATGAATTCTGATTAAAGTCTCACAATATTATCCATAAATATATTTAGTGATGATAATATTGTCTTTGGGTTTACTGAATTTTTTTTAAACCATAAGTTGTCGAGAAATGTTAACGTGAATCTTTGTAAGTTGAAATTTATTCGTAAATATCATTGCAATTTTCTTTCTATATATATAAGTGTATATTATTTCACTAAGATAATTTTCAGTATTTGTGTAAATAAATAATTTCATTGTATAGTTAATAGCTAATGTTTAATTTAAAAAAATTAATGCAGATTTTTAAATGTTCAATTTTTCATATTTAATTATTATTGCCTAACACGAGTATTAATACTCAGAGTTTCATCTCTTATTGATTTCGTATTAATCACGCTGTAAATTATGCACAGTAGAAAATTGCTTTATTCCAATAAATTTTGCATAATTTGGTAGCAAATAAATAGTACTTAAATATATTATTTTAAAAACAAATATTGATATTTCGTTGTTTTCACAAATATCGGTAAAATATAATTTGTTACATTTATAGCTATTTTAATTGTATGCAATACTTTCCAAATCAAAGATATAATTTTAAAGTAATTATTTTAAAAAGCTTTACAGTAGAAAAATGCTAGATTCAACTGCATGTAATAATAAACAGAGATAAAATTCTTTGTCTATCAATACTTTGTGGCTTAACAAGTTCTGAATATAGTTTGCGTACCACAAGAACTCATTTTTACAAATTGATAAAATCACGGAAATATTATTCATCGTGTATATTATATCGGTTAATAGAATAATACCCAATTTTATGAGAAACATTATACCTAGAAGAAATTTCCTTTGTCGATATTAAAAATTTACTACATGTGTATACATATAATTTATAATTTTAAGTATTGGCAGAATTTACTATGAGAAAATCTATAAACAAAGTTGCATTGGTTTCTTGATTCTACTGACTACATCTATTGTACTATATAATTTATAGATAAGATGAACTTTTTGTGTGCTTTCCAAAAGTTCGGATTTTTAATTCTATGAAATGACTGAAGCGAAAATGTAAATTATACCTATTGCAGTAAATTGATGCAAGTTTCTTCTTTTCACTCGTAATGTTGAACGTTGTGCACTGCTCATAACTTATATTTTATCCTTAACAAATGAAGTCTTTATTATCTTCCTTTAAAGTACCCATTTGTTGTGCACTTCTTAAAGAAAGCTTTCTGTTAATAGCTTATAGGATAATTGTGTACAAATTAAACTTTATTTTATTGTTTACAAGTAAGTAGGTATTTAAATATATTTGAATATTAATATGTATATACATGCATGTATTTCTATTTTCTCATATATATATGCCAAGTATCTTATTAATATGTATATCCATTTTATTTTAACTAATTGTATAATATATCTTGCTGTAGCCGCTATTATAAGTATCCATCCATTATTGTATAGCTGTAAGTTAGTAATATGTTGCTAGTATTTTACAATTAATAACTATACTAAAATATTCATCGTGAATTATCCTAAAGTTTTGATAAGTTTATATTTAATAAATTTGTATGCTATAATGTATAATATTTAATTTGCGGTTTCTTCTTTTCTACTAAATTGAATTAATATAAGCCAAAAATGGCAAAAGCGTGTTAGCTCAACCAATAAAAGAAATGAAATATCCGTTAAATGTATTATCTCTTTAGTTACTAATATTGGACTTCAGCTTACTACTTTAAAAAAAATATTATACTAAAAGCATTTTGTCTAGGATATTTAAAATTGTATAACTTCATTCAATTTAATGTGTTTTCTGTTAATTTTATGTATTCATCAATTTAACTGTTGATATTTTTATTAATTAAGACATAAACATATTATAATTCCAGGAATATACTTCATAATTTTCTTAATAATAAAAAACGTAGTTAGCAGAAGTCCATTATTATTAACAAAAGAGCGAACACATTTAACGGATATTTAATTTCTTTTATGGGTTGAGCTAACACACTTTTTTCCATTTTTGGCTTATATTAATATCACAATTTTTTGCTGAATACATTATTTTTATTTAGTTTTTCACGGTGATTCTAACAATATATATTTTTTTTCTTGCAAAACACATACATAGGTAGCTGTCTATTTTACGCTAAAAATGAGCTATTTATAACGTTAGTTAGGAAAAAGCGGTTTCTATGCAAAATCTAGGCCCCTGGCAATGGTTACTAAGTAAAAATATTATTTTTCTAATCTCCAGGACATTTCCAATATATGTTCAAAATATCATAAAAAATCGCTTAAAATTTAGGGGGTGTTATTGGGTCTGAAGAACAAGGAAAATAATAAGAATAATTACGAAAAAAGTCGTTTTTTGCACATAAATATCTCGGGTTCTATATTAGTTATGAAGATGAAAATTGGCAAGCTGATTAATTTACCGCAGCGCTACACGATAAAAGTTAAATAAATCACTTACAAATATAGATTAATTTTTAAATGGTAGCTTTTTAAAAAATAGCCTTTCTTGTGGTATTCTAATATACCTTATCTGTATGTAGGTTGCTCGCATGAGCTAACAACCTACTACCATAGGTTTAGATAACTACAGACTATTTGAACCATCCTATAAATTATAAGTTATAAATCATTTGTAACACACATATTTCAATTGTGAAAAACATAGACATGAAATTGAACAATTATTACCTGATTGACAAACATTTTAGTTAAAAAAATTTTTCTCCAAGTAATAAAATTGGTTATTAACTGTTTGAACTAGTGAATATTTTTTATTAGAAAAGTATAGTGACTAAAATTTTAATATTATTTTATTTATGTATTACAAATTTGTATATTTAACAGTTAAATATATAGTTTGATAATTATAAATTTATAAAATATTCCCAGAAGCTATGTTTGTCGACAATCGAATACTTGTTAATTACTGACATTTATTTCAATTATAGTCTCCAGTATTAATCTTTGAAATGACTTTTTCTCGTTCCAAACAAAATGTTTGTTATAATTCTGTTACTTTGTCAATGGCGTGACGTAACGTATTAAATTCACGTGTACATATTTATAAGAATTTATTCTGTTTATGTATTGTGTAGCGCCTAGAGCGAGGTGAAAATGTCGACGAAGACGACATATTCGCATCTGGTGGTGACGGTGAAGCACGTGATGACGTTACACAGATGCAAGTCGATGTCAGAACCAGAGTCAGTCCACTGAAAATAAATTATTATAAAATTAGAATGTGATGTTCAAATCAATATAACATCTTCAATTCCATAACGAATTTTATGAAAAATTGTTTTTGTTTTAATCTAAATTTTATATTATAATGGTAATAATACTTGGTACTATATATCTATTTCGATTAATTATACATCAGGTTTAAACACTTTACTTAAAATCTTAGATCAAGGATAATACATAACTTGTTGTGACTTTTATAGTATACATATTGACAGTTGGAAAATTCCACCATTTTTATTAACATATTAATTAATGCTATTACAGAAGCGTTCAAGGATTCTTAATAAGCTTATAGTTTTTCGTATTTGTTGAAAATAATATTTTTAACAGAAATATTATATTGAAATATATTACTATACATTGTGTATATTAAGAGTGGTGACTATAATACATATATAATTCGTGATAATATACTGCATTTTGCGAATCATATGTTTGTCAAAATGCTTTGGCTTTAGTGGTTTTGTAAATAATCTATCATCCTTGATATTTATAAATGTAATTTCGGATATTAATAATTATGTTTTATAATATTTTAATCAGTATAAAATAAATAAAATAAAATAGTTTTAATATATTACACCCTGGTGTGTTGGCATGTTGTCAGATCTTCCGTCATCTAAATTTGGTTGATTTGGCTCGCTGTGCTCGTGTCTGTCGGGCTTGGAAACTCGCCACACAGAATGAACAGCTTTGGAACCGTCTGGACTTATCTGGTGTCAAGGATATGTGAGTTTTCATTATTGCTCTATGTTTAAAGATGTTTTCTTAATTGCGTTATAGAATTGCAACTATGTAAAGTATGGTCCATAAATTATAATGACATAAACTTTAAGAAATATTTACCTGTATACTTACAGAAATTTAGTTATAATTTCAATGCAGATTTCTGTGGTAGATTTGGATAGACTTTTATTGCTTTTAAACTTTGAAATTTGAATTTTGTTTAACTTTTATATTATTATTGATAGATGTTAAAGTATCTTTTTTTGTTAATTACAGATTAATTAAAAATAATTAATATTTTTTTATGTGTGAAATTTTATCTATCAGAAGCTTATTCACTGTTTGGAACGTTAAGTCTGGCTTAAATATTTTTATACAGTCGACGACAGCAAGTTGGAATAATGAAAAATAAAGACAAATTTTTCCAAAAAATTTATGTTGTACAATAATTGGTTTGTGAAACATAATTAAACTAGGCAATTGCTTAAATTACAATCTTATGAGTTTAAACAATCAACTACATCATGTAAAAATGTCTAATATTTTGTTTGCCACCCCTTTGCTTTGATAACGGCAGCAATTCG
>JAYRBW010081117.1:0-23578 GCA_036023295.1 Invenusta paracnida | reverse complement strand
AAAATAATAACTATTATAAATTTAAGACTAATTTTCTTTGCTTGTTTTTTATGAAATAGCATCAATTAAGCTTTTTCTATATCCACCGGCTGTGTCGCCTCTATTTTACTTATATCAATATAACTGCAACTGCCACAAACTTATCAACTGTATCCAGCTATTCAATTTAACATACTTTAATAACTTATAGTCTCTGCTTCTCTTGCTTTTTGAAGAGAATAGGAACAACTAACGTCACAAATAAACCGACGACGACAACTTCTTTTGATCTTCCATGTTTTATTTGACAAACTTTGACAATAGGCGCCGTACTGTTTTGGTAATGAACCTACCTCCAGTTAATATTCATTTAAACATATACACTACATTGCACACGTACAATTTATGCTTACTGTGGTTTTTTTAGAATTTTTTAATGTGTCAATATTTTCCATTCACTAGCTTCTTCAGAACCTAGTTTTGTTTAATTGGGCAAAAATTTACAAAAAAAGTTAATACTCCAAGTTTAAATATTTGAAATCCTAATCATGACAGCTATTTTCTTAAGTATATTTTAACAGCGTAAGAAACTTATTTGCTCAGGTTTGCTCAACCTTTGTGCATGAAATTACCGATTTTTTCTTCAATTTAGTATAAAATCTTACTGTAATCATGCTACTCCCAATTCAATCATTTTGTTTTTTGATTTACCAATAATAGTTTTCCTTTTTTAATTCTATAGGAATGTGTATCAAGGGTTGCTCCTATTGTTGTAGTTAGACCCAAGTTCAATGACGAATTGACAATACAATAGTCAAACAGACATTTTATTTTTATAATTCATATTATATTGGCCTTTCTCTCATCTCATAGGTGTTTTTACAATTGAATATTTCCACTGAATCTCTCAAGTGTTTTCAACATGAAAAGGAGTTGTTATCACAATCACATTAATTTTAGATTATTTGATTTATTCACGTCAAATCTTGTTAATTTTGTCATATAGAAATAAATATTAGCAAACATTTCCTATAGGTTGTGTCATCAGTTAATTTTTATTGACTTTAATATTTCTAAAATGGATTTCTGTACTATATGTTAATATAATTTTGAGTTATTCACTACTTATGAAGGCGCAGACAGTAATCTTTTTTGAATTTTGTCTTCATTTTTTACTAGCTTGTTTGGAATCTACTAAGTATGTACTTGCTATTCTAAAAACTACACATTTTATTTTTATTTAATTCGTTTTTTTATGAATCTGACAGTCTGTATCATATATTTTTGTTCCACGTGGCAAATATAATAGGACACCTTATACCATTGGTGAATTTTACACCAATATACTTTGTATATACATAAACATTATTTGTTTTATTTGCTTGACACTTGATTTTTCAAAGAATTCTCTACTTATTTGCTAAAGTATCTTTGTATGTATGTTGAAGTGTACAATTTTCTTCATGTCTAACGATTGTTTAGAAGGACGAATTTCATAATGCAACATAATTAAGTGGACATATGGTCTTCATTCAGCTGTATATAGTGCTGTATTAAATAATATTCAACTAAATTTCATTATAAAATAATTATTATTATTTCCTGTATTGTAAAACATAATACACGTTTACACTATAAAGGATGTATAACTTATACTTTATTACGTATTTTTACGGTAGACGCTGTATACATTTGTGTTTATTAATATGTACTATTCTTAATAATTAAAATTCTATGTACTGTATATTTTTATTTAAAAATGAATTCTGACTTTAAAGCAAAATAAAGTGAAAGGGTAATTATGTGTACTTTGTGAATACCAGTAATAAAATCACAAATTTGATTGTGGTGCATGATTACCTTTAAAAATTATAAGTTTATCAAAAGATACTTTTTATTTAATCAATTATGTAGTCTTGTCATTATTTTTCAGTGAAATATTAGTGCATTTTTTTTAATATTAATTCCTGGAATTGATTAGTACGTATTTATTAAGGTCATAAGATTTGTAGTGTACAGTTACTACAGATAAAAATATTGTTACTAAAATAATTTAAGAATCTAACAAATGATACTTTTTTTGTCATTTATAATCTCTTTGTCATTTCTAATTAACCTCAGTAATAAGCAAATAGAAAGGTGTTTATCCGTCACAATTGTTTCACTAAAGCAGTAAAATTATTGCAACATTTTCGGTTACAATTAAAAACAAACATTTCAATTTATATATCATGCTCTAGATACAATTTGCTTGAGAAGAATTTTTAAACAAAAAGGGAATTGAAGTATTCAATTGATTAAATGAAAATGTATCAATTTGTTTTGTTGTACATCTAAATGTACTTGCCTTTAAGATTTTTATTAGTGTTTTTATAATTGAAATAAAAATAAGTCTGATTTAGATCTATTATTTTTATAATACTTGTTTAAAATATGTAAACCCGCGAAATTTATTATTTTAGTTTTTCAGTGTAACGAAAATATCAAAGTGGTATGTAGTCAAAATTTTATAGATTTATAAACTTTAGTTTAACTATTATTAGAATTTGATTATATCATTTAAAATCATATTATGATTTGATAATATAATTAAGTTTTTTAACATTATCTATTTGCCCATAGAGAGCACCTTTGGCTTTTAATTTAATGTTTAATTATATAATAGTTGATATTATATTTATTCATTTAAAATGACCTGTATAGATCACAAAATTTAAATCAATGATATGGACAATAATTCATTGACAACATTTTTTTTAATAATAAACACTACTTATAAATAGTAATATAGATTTTAAGCCTATTTTAAAATGTGCTTTCTGAAAGATTTTATATAAGTCTTTAAGTTTAGCCAGTGGCTAATTCTCAAGTGTTTGAATTTGATTTAAATCTTGAATAATAAATAAGTTGTGAAAAAATCAGAAAGGGTCAAGAGTTGAAAAGTGTGGGTTGTACAAGCGGAAAAGCAATTTTTAGTATAATTGGGAAAAACCCAGCAACCAAAGTGATTATCAATATTTGGAAAAGAATCCAGCAACAGTGGTCAGACAAATTTAAGAATTTGAATGCAGTATTTGGTACATATCTTTTTTGTCATAAAATTACTAATCAAATATTGAGGTTAAATTGTGTAAATTAAATCGTAACAGATAGCTAATGAGAATTTGTAAATTGGTAACTGGTTAATTTCATAATTAATATACAATCCTAATAATTATCTTGATTGTTTTTACTACCTTATTATTGGTAAAGGGATTATTATGAGATTATAGACCTGGCTGCCTGGATGAGAGCCAGGAATCATAACCACTTGATGCAAGATGCCAAAAGAACTGTGGAGGCAAAGATTAAGGCCTAGGTGATTACTCAGAGTGCTGATTGGTCTTTGTAATAGACAAAAGTTATTTGAGATATACAATGATATTATTATTTGCTTTGGATACTGCCTTGTGTTGTTTATGTTATTGTTCACCCTACAGGTTAGTCTACAAAATAATCTACTCCAATAATGGGAGGTGATATACAAGATCAAGCTTAGGAGCAAGGAGATTAAAAAGATGAAGAAATGGGCTAGAAATGAATCTCAAGAAATTATTGCTATACATATACAATAAATGATTATAAAATGATTTTCTTTGTCTATAAAACTGTATTTGGTAAAAGTATTATGCATTGCACAAGTTAAAAAGGTTTTTTAAAGTTATTTTTCCTTTTAACTAGCAAATACATTAAGTAATGACTTGTAGTAGATTGTGGGGACACAATATTTTGTGTAGGAGAGGGTTGTTCCCACAGATATGTAATGAGAATGATAGGTTTATTAGTTTGTGCTACCAGACATCATTTATTACTAAAATATTCCTGGCTTTAAATAAAGTTAATGAACTTTTTATTATAATTACATATCTGTGGGAACATAAGTATAACTGCTTTTTATTAATCTAATATGACATTTTGATCATAAAAAATCAATTTTGAGTCACAAGATATTTATTCCAGAGCACCATGTATCATTGACATTATTTTATTATAATTTTTATTAACTTCCAAAAGCTAGGTTTAAAATATTGTTTAATAAGGTTTCCTTTATTTTTTAAATTGTATACTAATCTCACATTTCAATAGATTATTTTAAAGAATAAACATGTGTTTTTTTACTTACTTCAAAAATACTGACTAAATTCTATTCCAAAAAAGTCTGTACCAATAGAAACCCACCAAATAATTGGTTTTGTAAAATCGTAATAAATTATATACCACAAACATTTATTATTTACAATCTTAACTATACTTATAGTCATTCTTATATTATTTCATATTAATAACCAATAATAAACTTGACCATGGTCAGGTTCAGTTATATCCTAAGTATAATTACAAGATCAAACTACAAGACAATCAGTATAACTGTAAATATAAACTGATTGGTCCACTTCTAAAATTGACAATTTTTGTATATTCTATTATTTTACAGGCAATTGTTATAAATTATTTTATATTATTATTATTAGTTTATATAAAATCTTTTTTTGGAAATATAATAGTTAATATATAATTATATTATATAAAAATAGTTATAATAAACATAAAACTAATTTCAATTTTTTTTATTAATGACATTATCCTAAACTATTTAGCTTCACTATTAATTATTTACACAAGTAATTATATATACTATAATATACTTTATATATAGATTTTAGTCTAAAAAATAATAATTTAAAACACCATACTAACTACAATGATTTTATTAATAAAACAATATCCTAAACCAATTATAATATTTTTCTGTATATCATTATTAAATTAATTGATTAATTAATTATCATTAAATTAATTTATATTTTATTACACAAACCGCTTATAAGACAATGAACTGTCCTCCTCTTTTAGGTATAATAAATATAAATGTCAAGGATTAATATTATATTATTCTCTAAAAAGAGTCATTTAAATAAAAGTTAAATGTTTATTTTTAATACTTTGATTTTAATATTAGTATGAAGTTTAATACAAGTAATATAACTATAAATTCACATATTTTTAATCACAAATATTATACTATACATTTTTAAAGACTATTTAGATATATGATATAATTATTATAAATATCATTAATTAAAGTGAAGATGAAGACTTTTTATTTAAAAATTATATAATTATAAATTACTTCAAATTATAAATATATATGAAAAGACTGGATAATATGGAACAAAGCTTTTAACTAGAATAAAAACAGTAATAAATGCTTTTGTTTATGTAAACTAAATTTTAAAAGTAAGTATATTTTTAGTTTCAATTTCTATTTTGCTTGCTGTTATCAAGCATTAAAATAAATTGAGAAAAATCAATTTTTCGTTTCTCTCATCTAAGAAGAGTACTCATGAAAAACAAATTTGATACAATTATAATTGATCATATCCATATTATTTTGTTTTTTTAGTGGGTTTAAGCCATTACTGGCTATATAACAATTTGAATATAAAATTAATAACATAAACACAAATAAATTTGAGTGATTCTATAAAATATTTTTAAAATCTTGTAAAACAGAATTTGCTATATTCCATTTTGCCCAACTGAATTCCAAACTTTTTTTTCATTCCCATAACTGCCATCAATGGTTTCAAAACAACAGGCATGGTTCCTTTTGATTGCCTCACAAAGTTATGATAAGTTGATTTCATTCTGGTAAATGTTGTACAAACTGAAATTATTAACCTCACTGAAGCAAAGGTGCCCAGTCTCTACCACTTTTGGGGATCCAGGGGTGCCCAATCACAGTGGCTATAGTCTAAATTTGTAATACTGTCTGACATCATCCCCATAAGTGCATGTTTAAATGACTCCCAGAACTAATAAATGTAAATCAAAGGGTCAATTATGCTGACTGATACAATTCCTGTGGCCACTACTTGTTCTAGAAGTTTTATTGTACTATTTCAGAATACATGAAGACACTCAAAGTAAAGTACTATAAAAGGACTCAAAGGAATTTGAAACTTTCAACCAATCATATGCCAATATAATCCATAAACAATGAAGCTGACAATAGTGACTTGTACTTTTGTTTAGCTAGGGAGTAAGGGTAGGTTTGAGGCATTTTTTTTGTTGCTCCTCAGATCATATGACAAGTATACTGGTATTAATAAAAAAGGTGCTTGCAATTTTATATGTGTATGCATTTCATAACATATGTAACAATAACATTCCATTTTAACTGCACACTCACCCCATTATCATTAGAGACAAAATTACATATTTCTTAAAATATTTTTTGTGTCTTCTACTTACATGTTATTTGTATCCACTGATGTCACCATAACATATGTTAGCATACTGTAAACTACTACTTGTATATAAATTATTATAATAAGAACAAAAACATTATTAAATATACATTAAGTATTCCTGAATGCACAATATTCCCCTATATGATATATTTCTATATTTTTATGTTTTAAATTAATATATTTTTATTTAGTCTCAACTGACTGCAATATATATATTATATCTTTAACCTTTTATTTGTCATATTTAAAAAGTGAAAACACTAAAATATTAAACAAATTGAACAAGAAACTAAAATATTATTTTCCCAAATAATAAGAAAGAATGAAACAATTTGTATTAAATATATTTTTTATATTATTGAAATCCTCACATTTATGTCTTACAGGTAGTTTATGTTTAACTTTAATAATTTAAAAATAAAAGTGATCATCTTTTGGTATTAAATAGTCTTAATAAATGAGATAGAAGTCCTTATATGAGGTAATTTAATTGGATAAATGAATACTACATTTTACTTGGTTGTATACTATCTTGTCATGTTTTCAAGGATCTAATATGACACCTTAGGCTGTGCAGATGACTTAACTGGGTAGTATACTACCTAGTCATACTTGATTTTCACTTAATAAGAAATGAAGATGATTAGGCTTCAGTTGCTATATATTTGTGTATTTAAAATGGACACAAAAAGGGTGCACACATAAGTTGTTTATCTGTTATTTGACTTTTGGTTATGTGATGCAAATGTCTCAAATGCCAAAATAATCCATACCCAGCCAGCATTACATTTGGCCAATGACTAATATTGGTTATAAAGTTAACTTCAGTGAGTCAAAAGGGGTGAGTTGAGAAAGTTTAGCTAGTTATCATTTGTGCATAACATAAAGTATATGTTAAAACATCTAGGTATACTAATAAAAGTATTTAATATCTTAGCTGTACTTGCTAGTCATACTTTTTTGTTTGTATATATACTGCTGTATAATTTGTATTATAGTTTTTTTATTAAAACTATACAGTATACCCAAAAGTCATGCAGTATGAGGAAAAGTCAAAACATTGGAAATATAGAAATAACATTGGAAATATAATGAATGAATCCAAAATGATAACAACCAAAATAAAGAGAATGTTAAAATTTAAGCAAAGAACAAATAATCATAGTAAATATTCAAATTGTATGCAATTTGCTTGAAGACACATATTTATGCAGCTTACAAAAATCTTTTTATGCATTGTAAAGTATGATAATAATAAAAACAGCTTCAGTTTTTCATTGTCCATCATAATTATTATTTTCTTAGAATAACTTCTGCTTAAGTTTAAATGTACTGTCATACAACTCAATATCATTAATTATTTTTAATCAATTTTTACCCATACTGCATGATTTTTGGACTGAAGTTTTAAAAACATTAGAAACTTAGCATAACTATCGTTTTTTGTAATTAACATTTTTTGTACATTAAATTTTGTTAATGGCTACTGTTTTAAGAGTGAATTAATTGTCAAACAAAAAGACAAAATGTTTTGTAATAATCCTATGTTGCATCCGTAGTCATTTATAATCTGATAAAAATAGTAATGTAGATCAGTTTAATCGAAAAAGAAGTTACATTTTGATTAAGAAGCAAAATATTTAACTTAATAAAAATTAATAAATGTAAATAAATTAATGAAACAGCTTATACTACAATAAAATTAAAAGGTTTAATAAAAACAACTGTAAAAACTACAATTTAAAAAAGTATGAACAATTTATAACAATTGAGTAAGTTCATTAAATTTAAATGCTGTAACTGTTATAGAAAACATGTAATAACGTGAATAATAATTATTGTTTAGTTAATATTATAAAACCTGGCATTTAGTATTCATTTTCCCTGGCTCTCACCTAAATAAATATAATTAATGATACAGATGTTCCGAGTATTTCAATGGAATAAGGAGACATATTTGCAACACCTTAAAACATTATATTCAAATATCAAATTGTAATAATTCATTGGTTAGCTCTTTCGTTATTTTCGGCCCTATAGTTTGTTATCTAAAAAATAACATTTAAAACATTAAGCTCATTATTGGAAAGGTTAATCAAATGATCAAATGGTTAGAACGTGAGGCGTACAATCCAGTGGTCCAGCTTTCAAATCAAGACTACTTACTCCTGGGTTTAGCTGGTATTGCGTCTAACACATTCATTTCTATAATTATTATTAAAATGCAATATACTATAGTACGTATATTTGTCCTCTTTTATTGACTAGTTAACTATGTTACACACAATAATTATTTTTTGCAAAGATGGTACCCATTGTTTTTAATATGTTGACTATCAATGACTGGATTCTTTAAAGAATTGTCTACATCTTTATTTATCACTTCATTCCAGATTCCTTATTTTACTTTGCAACAATTAATTATTTAGTTTAATTTGTCCGTGGTAATTATTTATTCATTATCTTTATACTTAATACATTTTTTAGTTTCCAATCAATTTTTTTCCACTTTAGTAAGGTTTTATGTAACAAATAGTTTTACATCTCTTTATATAGCACATTTACAAAATATTCTAAATCCAGAAATAATAGTTATCAATTAACTACTTAGAACATCTATTTCAAGTTATAGTTTCCTATTTTAACTTATGTAATATACCCATCATTTTATTTAATAGTGTACCTATACTATATTCACATACTTTATTACTTTTTAGTGTCTTTACCAGACTATTTATTTTTGTAATTCTTGATTAGCTCCAACGTTTTGGACCTATATTCATAATATTATTCTGTAATTTTCATCAACAATTTTTCTACAGCTCCCAAACAAAGATACACACATAAAAAGTAAACAGACAAAATGGCAGACTCAGGATCCAGTGACCAACAAGGGGGAGGAGAAGGAGAGAAGTTTCAACCGCCAGACAAGAAGACGCTTGAGGAGCTTCGTCAGTTGGAGGAGACAGACGAAAGTTTAAAGAAGTATAAAGAGAACTTGCTGGGAAATCCGGATGTTCTTGCTTGTGAGTTGATGACTTTTCTTTGTTATATAAGAGTACTTGTTGCAACACGTAACAAGATATAAATGTTGACTTAAACAGTTAACTTTCTACTAATTGTGGCAATCTAGGATATAATTGTATAATACAGTCCCGGTCAATGATTTAGCATAATTTTAAAATTCTCCATTTTGTCATAGTTAATTTTCGAATTTTATCTGACTGAACTATCATATTAGTAACATAGTATCATATTTGTTACATATTATCATATTTTTAACATGATTTAATGGATTTATTTCATTTTATTACATACATACTCAATTTATTGGAAAAACAAGTTTTTTTAAATATGCTAAATCATTGACCGGGACTGTATATTGAATTACCAGAAGCTGCTGAAGTTGCCTTACCCTAAGCCACAAACAAACGTTTGACCAATACATTTATGAATCGATAGCAATCAAACTATAAATCTATTTATTACATGTTAAACCTTTATACAAGGAATATGCCACAAACATCTTATTCTAGCATATTTACTATCGACATTATCGAGATCATAACAAGTAAGATTTTTGTGACCTATGGAATGAAAGGATGAATATTATACGATTAGTTGGTAAATTTACATTATATATGATGTATAGAAGATAGTTGCTTGTCATATGTTGTCGTAACTGACACAAGCTATGTGAGGCTCAGTAGAAAGCCAGTTTAGATATAGTATACAATACAGTTCACTATACTATATTTGTTTTTATGCATATATGTTATAAAGCTAGTTTTTAAAATATATATTTATTTCGGCTGTGCACACTTACCTATATTACTTACTGACATGATAAGAATATTATAATGTTATATCTCATTGAAAATCTCATTACTTGTTTGCTATGGTATGCCATATTTACATCTGTAACCATTTTTTAAATAAAAACACGAGTAACGTTTCTGCTAATATGTATTGCATTGTTTTTCTGTAAGATTATAGAAAATGACATGATGTTTTAGTTATTACATAATAGCTAGCTTAAAATTCAGTAATTTCAGACTGTCATACATTTCTGAAATGTACAAACAGATACGATTTGAGTAACTGATTTGTTCTTGTATAAAAAATAATTTTTAATCGTTTTTTTAATATAGTGTCTCTTGAAATTAATATCTCAAATTATATTTAAATAAAATTTTGAAAATTTATCTTGATTTATTCTTTGTTTATTATAGTTCTAATTCTTTATTCCTCCACTATATTTTTAAGTAGTTCATATCGAAATAAATTTATTAAATGTAAATAAATAAATAAATATTGTTTCCTATTTGATTTGTAATTAAAATAAATCGAGTGTTAAATTTAATATTTCTGTACACTAATTCGAAGTAATCTTAAAATTAGATTATTCTCTTAGTAGTATCATTTATTAACTATTAGCTCATTGAGTTTGTACCATAAAAGTTATTTTAAATTATTCATTGCGCTATTTTGCTTCAATCAAGTAGTGACATTATTCTCTCAAAATGTATAAATCGTAGAATAAGATTATTTATACGTATAATTGAGGTTGAGGGAATATAAAATAACAATAAGTGTTTTATTTATAATATTAAAGAAAGTTAGTTTTTAAATGCATAATAGTTTATCAATATTTTTGCACAAACATATTTAAGTTGCACATATTATTTGAAGTGCTGTATAAATGTAAACTATTTGATTAGACGAAACTAATGATGTACTTTATATATGTATATACTTTATTTTCAGAATATCTCTTTAATTAAAATGATATTCTTTTACAGCGAGTGACAAAGTATTTAACTAATTACACCAAGAAATTGTTTCTTTATTACAATGCTTTTAATTAACACTATTTTGCTTTCAGAAATTATCACTTTTCACAATATATCTTATGTATGTTTGGGTATACATATGTTTAGATTGTCGAAAAGGAATAACATTACATCTTCTTAAGGTAAAAGGGGTAAAGTATATTTAGTATGCACATTTAAACTGTTTGTGTCGATAATATCAATGAGTTATTATTTGTGCATTCAAATTTTAACTGTGTGCTAATTGCTTAGGTATGATAGTAATTGAATATCTTGCTTCATACCAAAATCCTAACACTTATACTACTGCTAGATGATCTTGCAATTTATTTCCACTATAATTACTTTGAACATTGGTGAAAATTCTAATTTCTTTTGACAGACTTTAGTTTATAATGCCCTCTCTCCTCACATTATAGCCAAGTCGTTCTTGTACATATTTTCATAATGTTCAGAATTAGTTTCATCGATCTTGTAATTATTGGAGTTCTGCAACGCTTCAGTTTGCTTATTGCACGTTCAACAGAAGAATTGTTATACCTCGGGTGTATTAATCATCGTCGTGATTTTGCGGAATGAAGCGAATAATATTAGTGAGTCAGTGTTATATATGGAACAAGCAGTCAAAGTTCTTTCTCGGTTATATATCATAGTAAACAATGTAGACACTATATTATTATTATGCGTCTGTTTGCCAAAAAGAAGCTGATTGCTGATAGCCCATTTGCTGGGTTAAGATCGAAAATTCAATGTTCGAAAACATAAATGCGATGACTCACACTGCATTTAACATGTCAAAAAGATATATTTTGTTATTATTTAAAAACTGTTTTTCAGTATTTTAAATTTAGGTTATAGCGCTTCCAAACCCAAGTTGAATTTTACTACATATTTATAATGATTCCGTTGATTCAAGGCTTCATAATATCATGTTTTCATACTTAATTCTTTACCAAACTGAAAAAATTCGACCTTTGAAATTTTAACTGATTTGATTACACTTTCAAAACATTTAATAACATTTAATCAAAGCAAAATTGTCCCATTTAAAATTTATTTTATTCATACCTACTTTTAAAAAATGCGTAATTTATGTATACACTAGTAAATATTTCCATTTAAAATACTATATAGCAGTAAATACTCTTAAAAATAGACGCATATTATGCACTTTTACCAGTTAACAGGATGCTAAGCTTTATATCATACGGAGGTATTTATTATACAATGTACACATCATCCACGAGGACAGTGAAAGAATGATTACTCTAACCCTTAAGTTGCACTTTTTATATGATGACATTTTAAACTGTATAAAGATGTGGATATCCTTGGACAGCATAGGAAAATAAGAAGAAGACTTTATTGTCAATAATAAACTAAAACCAATTTCTTATTATTATTTATTATAACAAGAACAATTTATTAATAGAGACCCAACTTTTGTTTGACAGAGTATATATACATATATTATATTATGTTCTTATTAACATGTATGTTTTATGAAGTTTGGTTAATTGCAGTTTAATCTTCCATTGCTGTTACTTTTATCAGATCAATTTACTGCAGTATATTTATTATTATTATTATTTGGGTGACTTTAATATTGAATAAACACTTAAATTAATTGCTACAGAGAATAATAATTTTTAATATTTAGTTTATTATTTTCTGTTGATTTATGTTAATAATTATGACTTGCAAAATTCTTTTTTGACATATATAGAATAAATATATTGTCATTTTAGAAAATGGTACGTTTTATATATATTTTTTTATATTGTTTATAATGACCGATTATAAATATTATTTAAAAATATAATTATGACATACGGCAGTATATATTTATATACATATATTACTACGATAATGTTATACATATTTTATTGAAATTTTACTTAAAACTATTGAATTATGTGCCATATCCTATGTTTAGTAGAATACTTAAATAAATATATAAAAATAATTTTAATGGTGGGATAATCTATATTTTACTATCAATTCTATATGAAATAAGTTTAGCAGTCAGGGATTCCGATTTTTAATCTATAATAATCATAAATACGATTATCTTTCAGTTCCTGATGATCCTCGGACCTTGATAGTAAAATCTCTTACGATTCTTGTCGACGGTCGAGAAGACATCTGCTTAGATCTTTCAGGTAAGCAAAAGAGATGTATTTCACTTTCAAATATAATTATTTATTAAAATATGGTATTTTTCATGTACTATTGCTTTATAAAATAAGTATTATGTCTCTATGACATTGATATGTGTTAATTATTTAGTCATAATATGTTTTATATTTTTTAATTTTACACTTAAAGGCGACAGCAGTCGTCTGAAAGATACTCCAGTTGTCCTGAAAGAAGGTTGTAAACATCGGGTTCGTATCGTTTACTACGTGCAGCGGGAGATTGTCTTCGGTCTCAAGTATATCATGACGGGCTATCACCATGATAATCAAGGTAAATAGATAAATACAACTCTAACGATCTTAAATTGACATTGATGGATAATTTAATTACAGATTTTAATAATTTTGTTATTATATCGTAATATTCATACCTGCTGCGTTATTTTTGACTTTGGAATATATAAATATCTTGCCATGATAAATTTTGAAATATACATTAATTTTGTGAAAACTTTAAAGGAATTATTTCTATTTTTCAGTGTGGCGGGAAGAGGTGATGCTTGGAAGCTACGCGCCTCGTCCTGAGGAGCACATTTGGACAAGTGCTGAAGAGGAGGCGCCAAGCGGTACTGGTGCCAGGGGTATCTACCTTCTACGGGACTGTCTGAGAGATGATGATGGCGCCGAACACTTTCACTGGGAGTGGGCGCTCCAGATCAAACCAGAATGGGACTGACTCATTCCTTAATTTATACTCTGAATATCGATCCTTAGTTTGATAATAAGGCCCATAAAAACACATTATTTTAACTATTTCTGGCATAAATTGCTGCTCATTTTTCTGTGTACTACTTGTAAGTAGTAGAACTTCATATTGTCTAATATTTTGCACAATCTTTTCAGTTTTCCACTATTTTATCCAACAATTATTTACATATTGGGTTAGCATAATTCACGATATTGTTTTTATGTCGGCACCAATTTGTGTACGATTAATTAATAATAATAAGTATTGTGTTTGACAACGGATTCATTCCACCTGCCATTTTTATTGATTTGGTCCAACAATTCTGTTATATAAATTGATTATATTTCAATAAAAATTTCCAGTATTTCTTCGAATAACAGAAGTTTTGAATTATTTAATCTATTACAAATATGTTATTTACTTTAAAATGTATCCTTTCATGTATTTTTACACTTTGTTGTCTTTAATATATATATATTTATTATTTATTATTTTGTGGAAATAAATAAGTTTTTAATGGTCAAATTTATCTTTTTTCTATCTTTCAGTGTCCAATTACATTTACAACTTAATTTTCTAATTATATATTCAAAGTTTGATTAAAACATAAAAAACTGTAAAAACAGAAAATCTTTTATTTGGATGGTGTCTTTCCGTTTGGCCTATTCTGATTAGCCTTAACCCGATTGGCCTTATCCCGTTTCACCTTGTCGCGACTGACCTCATCCCGATACGCCCTAGTAACGGTTTTCTGATTTGCCTTTTTTTAATTTAAACATTTTATTAAATATTTCATCACAAGACTTGTAGGCTTCACAAGCTAATAAAATATATAAATTTGCAAATAACATGAAATAATTGGATCGTGTGAATAATAAAATGTTAATAAAAAACACATTTCAGGAGCTTTCAAAATGCCCCGACAACACCAACATAGTAATAAACAGCGTCACCCTTCTGTAGGCAACTCGCTTTTGTGGTGGAGTATCACCAGCACGGATAAGTTGCAGCTTGCTTTCCATCCTATGCTGCTCACTACATAATATTTCTATCAACGCATAGATGATTGATGTGGGTGTTCACCTCGTTCAGATGAGACGTACTTGGCAGGCTCCATGAAACGTGTGTGCTTGTTGTCTATACTTTAATGTAGTGTAGCTAAATTAACAATATAAGGCCAATCGGTAGACTACCTATAACATGTTAGGCGAATAAGGAGAGCTGGGTTCGCAAATACTGATTACAACGTGTTACGTAATCTATTCTGCATTAAGAATAGTAAAGCCAATCGGTGTATGGTGAATCAGTACGCAATCAGTTGAATATATTTTGCTACCATCTCAACCAAAAAAGTAAAAACAAATTTATGCTTAGTAAAAGATTTTTATTTATTTGGTTGAGAATTGAAACGGTTTTTAGACATTTTACAATACAAAATACAATAGCAAAATATGTGGTTTTATTATATTAACCATTTAAGAATGTAAAACATACAACTTCACTTTAGTTTTTTTATGGAAGGTAAAATAAATATGTCATTAAACATAAAAGACATTATACTTATTGACTTTACAGATAATCTGTATTAAAAATAATAAGGAGAAATTATAAATAGTCAGATATACATTAATAGAATTTATAGCTAACCACAAAGTTAAATATATAATGAAATTATTGAAAAATGTATAATAATCACCTGTAAAACAAATACATAATCTATATTTTTATATGACACCGCATTTAGAATTCTAGATGCTTAATACCCTGAATTAATATTTAAAAAAGTTAAATAAATCAACAGGTAATATGAACAATATTAGAGTGGCTTTCTCGAGAATTATTATATTGAATGATTATAAATATTACTAATACTTTAAAAGGGATTTATTAATGCTTTTATTTAAAACTGTTCCGTGTAAATTTAAGATCGATTACAAACTTTTAATAATGTACGAGTATAAATAAATAAAACAGAGCATATGTATAAATATATAATACTTAAGATAAAAAGATATTTTATTCTTAAATTGGACATATTTTAAAAATATGCAACACATGATATATGGTTCATTTTAATTATTAGTTCATAACTTAATTTATATTTAGCAAACCGATTGTTTTTCTAATTGTTGATTCATATACGTAACAGTTCACACCACTCCGGTCTCATTGTCGGCCAAAGTTTGGATTATTGATTAATCGATGAATGCAAGTTTGTGCTCATATAGGTCACTACTTAAATTCTATTTACTCGCAATGTTCAAGCTGGTATTGAGATATCATCAGTCTGTATTCCGTTTTTGATTATATATATATAAATATGTCTTCCTGGATTTCGTTATATCATTAAATTATTGTACTTAAAATTATTTGAGTATCAGTAATATTTAATTATTTCCACATTACTTATATATGCATATATCTGATTTTGACTGAAATTTTGCCTACAAATAAATTATTCTATCATAAAATATAATATTTATGCACACTCGAAAGAATTTAGACATCTTTATGTATATTTTATATAACCTTTCTATACCTTTATAATCTCGGTAACCTTTCTGTGTCTCTATTTCTTATAAATGCAGAATAACTCCTCCATTTTAACAACGCTGTCGGTGGTTAAGTATCTTGGGAATTGAATTACTAATATCTGCTTTAAACCTGTATATAATCGGTATTCAACAGTAATGCTTCTGCGATATTCTCGCAATGATGGTCGTAACTTTTTTCTTCTTATATTTGCCCATTAAAACCTAGTATATGTCTGGTATACATATATCAAATTGCATAACCATGCTGTGGTTTATAAACTAAAGTCTATTGACACTAAAGATATATTTCATTTACGTAGATTTTAAGTATTGCTTGTTTCAATATATAGGTATAGTAGGTATAATAAATAATAATATTTAAAATACAAAACGCGTTAAATAATAATTAATGAAAAGCGCTTTTACGGATACTCGGATAAGAATATTAATAAAAAAATATTTTAAATATTAAGAAACTATACATTGGTACATATTTTGATTGGTGTGTAACAAAATTTATAATACATTAACGAAAAATAAACAAACAAAAAAACAGTTATGGTTACAAAACAAATACATAATCTTGAAAGTTACATGAGTAAACACGATTTGAAATGCCATATTCGATTCTGAAATGACCATATTTGTGGACTTTTTAAATTGATATCTCAAAAAATTATATTACATATTACGAAAATGTATAATAATAATATATACTTGAAGCAAAATTGATAAAATTATGAAATTAAGAAACAGTATGATTATTTTTCGAGTAATGGAAAAAGGATTTATTTATGCATATTACATATTTTATTGGAAATATAGCTAACTGAGATTTAATAGGATATCAAATTCTTTTTTTAAATAAAAATACCATAAGTAAAACTATTACACATTAATTTAACTAAAACAATATTGTGAAATAAAGTTATCTAAATATAGTATTCAATATTTCTGAAAAATGTGCAACAATTATTATAATGGAAACTTGTATTACAAAGAGCATTTTTTGAATTAATATTTAATCATCTCTTAAATGATGTAACATATGACCTGTTATGTGTCTAATTGATCTAAAAGCCTGTAAATAAAATTCCTATAAATATATATTTATGTATTCTGGAGGAATGAGTTGATAACATCGTGAAATAACTTAGAAATATACTCATAAAAAATGCTTTACTTACTTTTCTATAATGTTTTACATACACACATATGTCCTGCTTACTCAAATATTTTTGAATTATTAGTTTAGATAAATTAGTTTTCTGAAAAGAGCCCCTATAACAATTATGAAATTTTTCTTCGTGAGAAAATTAAAAAACAATTAGAAATTAAGTGATTTTATTAAATTAAATGCTAACACATAAGACTTCATTTTTGTTTTTGTGACACGTAAAATTATTCTATATATTTAAACTTAATCAGATAATATTTCATCAAAGAAGCTGGATAATTTATTTTGAGGATAATCTATATTAAAAATTGAAAACAATACCTAATAAGGAAAAACGTATAAGTAGTCAGGTATAGAGAAATTGCAAAACACAAAGTATAGATCCGTTATAGAAAAGAATTTGAAAATGTAATATTCGATTGCAGACTAGCAATACTTAATCCCAACATAATCTTTTAGTTGAAGCAACACAAATAATTCTAAGCGTTTAATACCCTGAATTAATATGATTAAATAAATAAATATCAAAAAAGTAATACATTCAGAATATTAGATGACTTCTTATGAGAATTATATATTTATAAATTATTATGTTCCTCATTTAATTGGAAATAGATTTATTTATGCATATTACATATTTAATTGGTAATATAGGAAACGATTTAATATCGTGTCGTGAAACTGATTTGTTTAAATCAAAAGCAACTTTAACATGTTTTGCACTACTTTTAAATTAATTGTATCAATAAATAAGTATACCTATATATGTACTTAGAAGGAAATGTTATATTTATGCATTCTAAAATGGTGTTTACCAAAAAAAAGTTATATTATATAATTTTACTCTTATAATGCAGCCTTGTTCTTCAAGGTACTTTGATCAAATACGTTACGTAAATAGATTGAATATTGAAAAAGAACATTTCTTTAAATCACGTAATATCTTAAATAATTTTATACGTTTCAATTGACTCTGAAATCACTAAAGAAGAAATAATAACTGATTAGTTGTATTATGTAACTTTATATCAAACTACAAGAAATATGTACTATATATTAATTGTTTCCTATTTTACCTGTATTAATATTGCAGAGAATAATATTTCTAATATTTACTCACATGTTTTTATCTTATTTTTATTCAAAAGTGGGAAGAATAAAAGAAATTCTCTATAATTACAAATACAATATCCAACCTAGTTTGAATTCAAAATAAAAATGCATAAGTTATTCCAATTAACTGTTTTACAAAACATGTTAAAATATTGAACATTTTCTTTTTAAATATGGGGACAATGATTAAATTGGGGTATACATAACAAATGTTATTCTCTCCACATAAGTTACAATTATTATGACATTGACATTTATTTATATGATACATATACACAGTTGTATATAAAACATTATTAACATGTAGATGCTCTGTTTTAATTTTTAACACACGTTTAAGACATATTAAACTTTTACTCTTAAATTTCGTAATACTTAACATTAAAAAAAGTTTTAAACTGTTTCAAATTAATTTATCTATCACATATATAGTTTATGTTAAAGGTTTTACATTACAACAACGGCAATTTTCAAATCATAATTAGTATCATGGATTTAAAAGCGACATGTTCCATTTATATTGCGACTATCTCATTTCATGAAACGAACTAAAGAATTTAGCAACGGCAAAAGAGATACATATATCGAAAGATTGAAATTACAATGTATTGTGATAGGGTTATAACAGTGGTAACAGTGTAACATTGTAATAACAGTGGTTAACATAACTATATGGGTTTTTACATTATGCATTATATAGTGGGAATCTCAGCTCATCTATCGACACAAATATGTAATTTTTATAACGACAACTCAGACAACTGCTGCAGAGATGCAGATAGCGGCATCTCAATTCAATAGTAGAACATTGTCAGTTTATTAATAGCAACAATTTCATTTCATGAATAGTGAAAAAAATAATTATAAGTAATTTATCCAGGAAATGACAGTGTATTATGTTATATCCAATAATTATATACAAAATGTGTATTTTATTTAAAGTAAATATTTACCAAAATATTTAAGCGGGATTTTGTATGATATTTGCACCACCTCTATAGGCAGCTCTAGGCAAGTCCATTTAATTGATGCCGTCAAATTATCAACCAAGCTATAGTCTTAATCACGAACAGATATTTTGCGCGTGGCATACTTAAAAATATACGAAATAATTGTGTAAGGTAACAGTTATAAAGTGGTAAAATAGTTGTAGGAAAAAAATAAATTAAATATTATTCATGAAATGAAATGGCCCCAATTAAACCACAAAAAATCTACCACTGAATTGAGATGCTGGTAGTTGTCTGAGTTGTCGTTATAAAAACTATTTGTGTTGATAGGTGAACTGAGATTGAAGCTTTATAATGCATAATACAAAAATCCATAGTTTTGTTAACAACTGTTAATGACATAATATGGCCACCATATATATGTACACTAAATAAATATTACGATAATTAATTAGAAGAGTATCTCTTTTGCCGTTACTAAATTCTTTAGTTCGTTTCATGATCTGAGATAGTCGCAATATGAATGAACATGTCGTTCTTAAATCTATAATACCAATTATGATTTGAAAATTGCCGTTGTTGAAATGAAAAACCTGTATTCTAATGTTATAAATATGTAAAATTATAAATATTTCCCATGAATTTAATTAAAAACTAAAAAATACCAAGTTAAAGGAAGAGAATAAATGGAGGAAAACATCCACATGTACAAAGCTTCACAGTTCGCATAACAGGTTACGTAAGCTATGAATTCTTAATTTGCCTTGGTTCTACTAATCCGCATTACATAATATACATACATACATAATATGTGTTTGCTTGTGATGTCACCTTGTCTTGTATGACATAATATTGACACATATTATGTGGTCTGTTGACTCTAAAGTTTTGCACATTTTCTTCCATTTAACATCCACTCCGCTTACTATGTACCTTCATTTATGCATGTATCATAAATCTAAAATATAACTATTATTAGCTCTACACCTATTATTACATCTATTGTTACGATAGGTACTATTGTTTAAATTCTATGGCCTATACATATATTAACTCATGAAGACACCCCGTCGAAAGATTTCAACTATATTATATTTTTATTTTTCTCATTCATATTTAATTAATAAAGCTTTTGTACATAATTAAAAAGACAAAATAAAAATCAGAACGATATCAATGAATATTTTTAATGTATGAAAACATGATTATTATACGCCAATAAACTCAATCATTTATTTAAACTTAATATTTAAATATATTAATAGATAAAATCTGTTTATAATGAAACAGCTGTCCTGTGGCTCCCAAATTTAATAACATTTGCTAGTAGTACACATAAGTAGCTTGGTATACCTGAAGTCTGAAGTATTCGGACGACGGTTAAAGATATTTTGATTTTGCAGTATCCGTAGCATTTTTTTACTTTCTTTAATTCATAGATTATGATTAATTACTATAGTTCAAATTTTATGAAAAAATCTCTGATTTGTTCTATCTAGTCGTAAACTTGTTTTGGGTATAATGATATCTATTGTATGTAAATCTAAATGAGGAGTTAGTTATTTTGTATACATTTTCTATATACACAAATATATTACACACAAATCGTAAAAAATGTCTGACTGAACAGCACAAATTTATAACATTGTAATTTATTAAGGAACAGCGTTGTGGCATAAAGTACTCATTAAAAAGAATCTTCAATGAAAAGTTATCTATAAAAACAGTGGAAGATTCTTTTAATCAGCATAGTAATTGTATAAAATACAAAAAATGTGTTACTATATACGTACTTTGAATTCTGTATAGCAATCTCGTTTGATAAGGCCTTTAATAGTTGCAAAAGCTGAGAATTTAATCTAATTAAAATAACTTACAATAAATTATTATATTTCACTTTTTTGCAAAATCATTTTTAAAATTAAATACAACGACATAAAACAATATTAAACATTATCTATAAAAATAAACAATTTCATGTGTTTTAGGAAACATTAACTTATATTTATTTGGTCTATTTTTCCATTCAAATTTTCTCAATAATATACCATTAAAATGTTTTAATATTTTGAAACTATTTTAAAACGCATGTCTTATATATATATATTTAAATTTTGACAAACTATATAATTTCACACATTTTTTACATAAACATATTTAAAAAAAAGTCAAAGAATACAAATATATGTGTGATGTACACATTTCAAATTTAGTTTGTATCTTTAAAAACATTTGTGATAAGATTATTTTGTACCGTCCATGTTATCTTACTTTACGACATGTCAATTTTCAAATAGTGGATCACGTGATTCACAACTGAATGACTTGTGATTGTAATTTATTTCTGCTGATATAAATGACATTTATGTTCAGTATAAGAAATTGCTTCTCTTTTCTTTCTTAAAAAGAAAGGAAAATGAAACCTGGTTATTTAAGAATAAGTTATAACAGAACGTCTACCCCCTGTTAACGATCTTAAGAAGCACGCAGTCAAAGCGAATTTTAACTGTCAATGAACATTATAATAATATGTAAACATAATCTATAATTTTATTTGTAAATCGCTTTTAACACACAATACATTAACGCATTAATATACCATAATTTAGTAGTTATGATGTATTACATTTTTCTTTTATCTCGCATATTATAGATATTTTATACAAATTAAAATTTATGTCATTTTGTATTACTCATTTTCGTGCAATTTTTAATTCCTATAATCTCAATTATATCAAACTATATTTCTTTTGGGACCTTCGTTATATATGTTTTTAATTTTTTTGGAATATTTAGATTACAATGCCTGGAGCAGAATTTAGCTATATTTACAAGTGAATTATTATGTAATATTTTTATAATTGTATAAAACATTTATTTTTATTTGTTTGTATGTATCTAAACCTACGGTAGTAGGTTGTTAGCTCATGCGAGCAACCTATGTACAGTAAGGTATATTAGAATACCATAAAAACGGCCATTTTTAAACAGCTAACATTTAAGAATTAATTTATATTTTGAAATTATTTATCTTTTATCGTGCAGCGCCGCTGAAAATCAATCAGCTTTTCAATTTTATCTACATAACTGTTATAGTACCTGAGATATTTAGGTGCAAAAAACGATTTGTTATTCTTCTTATTCTTATGCTTTAGACGGAGATGAGAAACATGATATTTTTACTAACAACCGTTGCTAGGGGCCTAGATTTTGCATAACAACGACTGTTTAGACGAAATAACACCCCCTAAACTTTAAGCGATTTTTATAAAATTTTAAACATACATTATACGTATATTGAAAATGTCCCAGAGATGAGAAAAATTACATTTTATTTAGCAACGGTTGATAGGGACCTAGATTTTTCATAGAAACCACTATTTCCTATCTAAAAATTAAATTGTGTGATTGGACATACCTTTACAATTATATATAATCAAATGCTACATTAAATAGTCTATTAATTATGTATTCAACAAAAAATTGTGATGTTAATAAAATCCAAAAATGACAAAAGTGTGTTAGCTCAACCCATAAAAGAAACGAAATATCCGTGAAATGTGTTAGCACCTTAGTTAAGAATATTGGACTTGAGTTAAATACGTTTTTTATTATAAAGAAAATTATTAAGTATATTCCTGCCATTATAATATGTTTATGTCATAATTAATAGAAATATCAAAAGTTAAATTGATGAATACATAAAATTATTTGAAAACACATAAAATTTAATGAAGTCATACAATTATAAATATCCTAGACAAAATGCTTTTATAGTATAATAGTTTTTTTTATTAATTAGCTCAAGTCCAAT
>JAYRBW010081106.1:0-23579 GCA_036023295.1 Invenusta paracnida | reverse complement strand
AAATAAATGAGGTACTTAGCTAAGCTAAATAACTTAAGATATTTTACTTAGCTAAGTAAATGACTATAAATACGACTTCTGGTTATTAAAATATTTATATAGTTAGCGGAAGTTTCCAAAAAGTCAACGGCTGGTTTTTCCCAAAAAAATGAACCCTGATATAGATAATGTTTTTAACAAAATGTAGCAAATTAGTTTTCCATTATTTTTTAAATTAATGTCAAATAATATAAGACAATACTAATATTGTATATATACAACGAAATAAATGGAGGCAAAATAGATTTATTAATGTCAAGAGGTTCACAAATAACCGTCGTTTATTGTTGAATACTTCCTAATTCTATGGTTTCTAATTTCCAGAATAAACTTTATACGCTTTAAGATTTTTATTTCACTGTCTAATTGCTGATGTAGACGTTTTTTAAGTCTAAGATTCAAAGAACTTTTAGATGTTTTAATAGTTGTAGATTGTGGAATGTTTTCTTAAGGAAGACAAAATAACTTAAACACACGTCGTTAAAACTTTCAAATAGGTATTCTCTCTTTTCAAGCCTATGGTTCGTTAGTGTTTAAAAATATAATTTCTGAGGTATAATTTCTTGGTTATATTGTAGAGGCAAACTTGTTGAATGTAGGAGACAACAAACGTCAACAAGTTACATTAATACCATCGGCCAATTACAGGAGTCGCTCATTTGCATTATCGATGCGAGGTTGAGCCATAGACTAACAACAGATGTGTTGTTATAGGTACTATAATGAGCTATAAAACGCGAAACGATATAAAAGTAGGCACATTTTCCTCAGTCGTGATATCTTGACCATATAGTGTGACGATTACTTACTTTAACAATAACTATTTTTGGAAGTTTATCCACTGAGTGTTACTGAGTTTATGAGTTAGTACTAATATTTATTAGTTATTTGCTCTTAAAATTCATGAGCTATAAATAACATAGATTGGTGTTACAGTTATTTTAAATGTATTTTTGAATTTCATGAGATTACTTGCTCCTTTACTTGATATAAGTGGGTCCACTTTAACAATATTATTTACTTTGAATATAATGTGAATCAAGTAATGAATCCCGCATAAATACGTTAAATAAAAACAAAATAGTTTTACATAAATCGTTCATTTATCTGTAATACTTGTTAATTGTAACGTTGTTAGTATATTTAATATATACAGGGACTGATCGTTCTTCCTTATCAGTCAGATTAAAATTCAATTTCGGTACTACTTAAATTAAGTATAGTACCCGAATTAAGTCTTAATTCTGACCAGTCTATATCTTCCGAAGCGTTCGCTACTGTTTTGCTAATAGAATTTGAACTGCAACTCAAATATTCACTGATATGGTCGCTCATCTCAGATTTTCGTTTATCACTAAATCGTTAATTATAGATTCCCAGTGCAATAATTAGTGATTTATGTCTTAACACGGTTTGAACATCTAAATCACCAAACTTTTCGCCCAAAATGGAACACGATGAATCTCGGATACTGTGATTTGTATACTTTGAGTTAAAGTTTAAAAAGTACCTACATATTTTGGCCATAAACTTGGAAAGAAGACTTTTACCTACAGGCCTGTCTTCATACCATGTGTCTTCATCATCAAAATATGTTTCCTTCGGGCGTTATCATAATCTTTCACATGTTTTGTTTAATTTAGACAAATACATTTTAAACAGAAATATAGGACATTTGTCACCTAGTTCAGTAGCATATATTCGTCCTCCGACACTGTGCTCCGAAACATTTTCACTGTGATTCTTTTAGAATTCATCTCTTGATTTTGTCATATATTTTCTACCTTCGGGGGAAAGTTCAACCACGAAATCATCTTTTTTCATCATAACAGAATTTTCATTACCAAGGCGACCAAAATAGAACTGCACAAAAACCATACTAAATATTGTAGTTAATTAGGAATGGATGGTTGTAGTTTAGATGATATTAACTTAATTACATCACTTGGATCTATTGGAGTGTAATGGTTAATAAACCCCATACCATCTTGTTTCAACTTCTTTACTACACACCCGTATATATCCGAGCTTTTCTTGAATTGTGAGCCATTTACCGTATCCATAGAGTAATGATTATACTAATTATTATAGTATATATTATACATAGTAATGATAAATGTATAATCATTACTCTATGACCAAATATGCATTTATGCATTTTAAACAGAAAGTATTGTAACAAGTATATCTTGGCGCGCCATGCTTATATCAATTTATTTAATGGCTGTACTTCATATCATCAATATCATTTTCTTTTTCGAGCTCATTTTTGGGCTTTTATTTTTGCGTCATTTTTGACATAGAAAAGTTCCTATATGTTCCATATTGATCTATACGTTTATGCATTTTAACCCTACCCATACTAGGGGGTAGGGCTGAATCTATATACACTGCACTTTAACTATCAATTTAGGAATCAACTTTTTTAATTTACTTTTTAACTTATAAAAATGTATATTTATAAATGATTTTAATAAAGATTTGCAGATTTCAGGATATTATGCAATCAAATCTAAAGTTTAGAAAAAAATAATAATTTAATTTTGGGCTCAGAATAGTGTATAATCAGTTCGATTCATTTTGGAACATGTATACTTTTTGCTGTACTTTGTTTAGCAATTAATAAATGGATTGTTTACATTTTATTCTTAATTTATAAAAAAATAGCTTAAAAGAGTTTGGATTTTTTAGTTTTAGGCTACACATTGATAATCTTATTTTTAGAAATATTAGTCAGGATTTCACATTATTAATATGTTTTTGTTTTAAAAATAGATAAAAAAAATGTAGCTTATAATTTTATGAAATTTGTTCAATAGATAATTACATTGGAGTTATGGAATAACTGTTATTTAAATAGACTCAGATATGGCTAGGAAATAGGTATATCACTTTATAGAATTTTAGAATGATATTAATTAATTGGCATTTCAGTTAGGCTTAATAGCCTTACATATAAAAATAATATATATATATATATATATATGTGTATTAAAATCCACATATATTTTATTTTTAAATACTACTAATATATTTTATTGAGTTCTTTACAATGGTAAGTATAAATTATTTTTTAATGGAAAAATAGTATTTTATCTATTATTTTTATAAACAAATTTACCTTGTTTGTCTTCAAATTCATGATGTATTGATGCATTAAAAATTCATAGTCAACGCCGCAAACTTTTCCATCTGAAAGTCAGATTGTTTCATGGTATGTTTCATGTTATAGGTGTGTGTTTCTATATTTGTTGTTGTATCTTCTTATAGTGTGATAAAAAGAAGCCGACATCACAAAAAATCGACAGTCATTAAAATGCAGCCAATAATAAGATAATTGCCATGTATCTTTAGAAAACGTCCATTAAAAAATGGTAAATGGTAGACATTAAAATATTGTGGTATAAAAAGTACGCCAAGAAGATGTATATTAGTTTAACCATTCAAAAAATGGTTGTCAATAAAAGATTGTGATATAAAAAATGACGCCAAGAAGATGTGTGTTATTTTATTAATTATCTCTATTCTTGGTGCCAAACTAAAAAATGCACAATTTCCAACAAGCGTATAGATAATATGTACGTTGAACTTACGCATACTGGACAATTAAAATAGAGATCTGGATCATCGAATATCTTCTGGAAAACATAATTTATGCCAGACGTTTCAAAGATGTTATTGTATGGCTGTGGTACGTATACGTACACTATAGTGGTATGGGTAGAGCCTAAGGGCCGTATTCACAGTCGCTCCATGAGTTTATAGGAGACCTTGAACGTATACGGTTACATACATTCAATATCTCCATAAGACCATTGAATATTTTCAGATACTATAATAAACGTTAAGGTATCTTTAAGATCCTAAAAATATCTTAAAGCTACCTTTTACGTATAAAACCATATACGTTCAAGGTCTCCTTGAAACTCAAGGAGCGACTGTGAATACGGGCCTAAGACATTGCATAACATTTCCTTGCAATATTTCGAGAAAAGAATTTTAGGACAGATTCTATTTTCTTAAATAAGCTACATAAACAAATGAATGTTTATTATATAAATAAATAAAAAAGCAAATTTGTCGGCTTTAAATACTTTTTCTTGTATTTCCGACAGAATTGCGCTGCAGATTTGATATATTCATAAAATATAGTTAAAGCTTCCTTGTGTTTTTACGCCAGCGTGTTCACGATTTATCTAAGGGAATTTTATGTGTGATTATATAGGAATAAAATTGTATTCAGTCACGATAAAAACCCTACAGTAAAAAAACTCGAAAGTCACTCTAAAAATAAAGAGTGGAAAAAATGCACAAAAAGCCTCATCATTTTTTATAAAACACAAGGATAATAAAATTAGATTGAAATTATTTGAAATATTTATAAACACTCATGTAAATAGATATAAACATTGAGATAGTGATTAAAAGAATTTCCACTGTAATTGTTCTAAAATGAAAATTGATGTAAACTGAAATGTATAGAAATTAGTTTAATTTTTATAAAATTTACATATAAATATGCAGGATAATGAAGCATTATTTTTTTAAATAAAATAGTTTTTTGGGTTATATATGATACACAAGCAATTTTAATTTACTGAATTTTAATATGCTGATTTTTTTACTCATAAACCAGTTTCATGAAATGAATTATATAGATAAAATGCACATTCATATATGATATTGCAAGAAACTTTCAAAGTATTAATAAACTATAATATTATACGTATTAATACAAATTATTTGGATTAAATACTATCTATATATAATTAATAACTGTATGTTATTGAAGCCCTTTAGATTAAATACGAGCTAGACTTTTTATTCAATGAATTCCTATATTTTATTTTATTTATACATATTGTCGGGGGCTGTTCAAGAATTACGATACGCATTTTTAAACGTTTTTGAACACCCACTCACCTCTTGTAACGCATTGTTACTCTAACTAAAACACCCCCTAGCGTAACAAAACATATCACCCGAGACACCCCCCTCTTTTTTGAAGGATATAATATTCTAAAATTTAATTTACAATTAACAAAATTTAATAAGCCAAATTCAAAATCTCAAAAAGCAATTACAAAATACTGATTTAATGTAAAACAAAATAAACACGTTCATGCAATATTCTTATAAACAAAACAATTAGGTATACTTATGTGATAAAATAGTGCATATAATAGGGGTTATATTAAGGTTATGCTAAAAAAAGTAAGATTTATATAATTACTTATCTATATACCTAATTCAAAGTTATAATTATACAATATAAATAAAAAATTTGGTAGCGTTACGTTCGCAAACAAATACACCCACCCACCTCCAGCTGTAGGACGCAGACTTAAGCACCCACCAACCCCCCCTAGCGTAACGTAATACTTGAACAGCCCCTGGGTAGAAAATGGGAAACAAAATTAATTTTATTGACCAAAACTTCAGTTCGTTTTCATTAACAAATTTGAAGTAATAAAACAGAGACATTTTTATTTTTCCACTGATATACTTTTTTAAATTTCATATAGTTTCGGCTTAGACCAAAATTGAAACTTTAGCTTTCATATTAGAATCACAATACCCCCCTCCAACGTGTATTAACTCTCTAAAATTTACCACTACTGAGAATATCAAATAAATAATTAATTGAATTTTTGTCTAGTTAATAAAATTGTATAAATTTGTTTTTAGATAACACAATGTAGGCACGTGCTGATCATATTAATTTTAATATACCTAATTACAATTTGTGCCCTTTTGTCTTAGAGCAATCAGATATTGGGCCTTTATTGAAAATAAAATGTCCTTTTTAAGAATACTAGACCTTTTAAATGTATTTTACACTAATTTTAGATGCTTTAAAATACAAAGTAAACTTGATAAAAGCTATAAACTTTTCGGTGCTCCGGGCCGATTTAGAGACTCGTCTATACTCGCCTGATTCAAACTTCATTAAAATGTGTACAATGATTTTTATGGATAAAAATATTCAAGACTATGTTTATGAAATCGGTAATCCAGATATTTACTTACTTTATATTTTAGGTTTCGGCATAATGTGGCTAATTAATCCAGCCTTAATTTTCGAATTAATAACTAGTGGAACTATTAATTTAGAAAATTAATAAGAAGCGAAAAACATCATAACAACTATGATTTTTATAACATTTGACATTATTTTTTTTCTTCTATGGATAAATAGGTAGTTATAAGGAAAATATTCAGCTGAAACATATAGTATAATCATTCAAGAAATGTAATTAAGAAAAAAGAAAACGATAAATAATGAATTTATTAAGAGTATACATCGTAATACTATGAATACATTAAAACAAGATTACTCATTGTACTAAAAGATAACATTATAGATATACAAATAGATAAAAACAAAAACCACAATATGCATAATAAACACAGTAAAAAATGTTTAGATTGGGCTAAGATAAAAATCCCTTTTTGTGATAAAGAAATAACTTTGTAAATCAAATATCCCCTTAAAAGGGATATCTTAACACACAGCCTTTTAATTGGAATATGGGTACACAATAAAAATATAGCAAAAAAGTTACAGAAAGAATATTTATTAGTATGGTTCAAAATTGACTTTAATATAGTAATGATACATAGTAATAGTAGCGGTAGTATAAATAGTAATAAATAAATAGCTATACAAATCCAAAATAGTAATAAGTAATTGAGTAATGATATGAATATTGAATTTCACAGCGCAACTGGAATTAGATGAAAAAGTTAAGAAAGGAAAAAGTTCACATTGTAATACTTAATGTATAAAATGCGAAAACATGAAACAATTTAATGTCTAAGTATTAGTATAAGACATAGAAGTAATTATGTTTGGTCAGTTACAAATATCGAAATGGAGGAAAATACACTTTAATGTAGATCATTTGCTAATTGGGTAAAACAGAGAAATCTAATACGTTTAACGAAGGCATTACGCTATGTACCACAATAATATAGGTTAAGTAACTATAAATAAAAGAGAGAGGACAAAAGATACATGTTTTATGCAGCCATATTAGTAAAATTATAATTGTGTAATATAAATTACAAAAAATTATAATAAGTGGTGAGATTTTTGTTAAAATTTCACAATAATTAATCTTAATAATAAACATTTCTCAATTTTAAATAAAAAGTCTGCCAGTGATAGTAAAAGTAATCTTTAAATATTTATTGATTATTAAAATGTAGTTTTAAATGTGCGATCAAATGTTGGCAAAGAATAGCGATTGAGGCGATATAAAATTTTGAGTCGAACAATTATGAAAAATCTTAAATACATGCTGCATTATTATACTCTCAAATAACACAAATGGTGTGATTTGGTATCGATACAAAGCTTCATTTGACATTGCAGAACATGAAGCAGCTAAGACGGATACAATTTTAGATGGCTGCTAATTAAACATTCTATAGATTTTAAAGAGCTTTCATAGTAAATTGATAAAACAAGCCAAGTAATAGGAATGTAAAGGCCAATTTGGTACAGTCAGAGTATAACAAAAATCGATCAGTAGAGAATTCTTAGACGGTAAGATTCTCCCAACTGTTAAGTTATTCAAGGATAGCTAGGCAACCATTTAGTAGAGCCATTTAGCTGGTACCCATTGATGAACGGTGAGAAGGTCATCCATTTGCTGACGCAGAACACTTAAAGTTACCTCCATGTTGTCATTGACGATGACGTAATCGAAGAGATGTCGATACTTTCGTTCCATGTTCACGCTTTCATCCATGGAGTTTCGGAAATCTTCGTCCTGAGATAAGAAAAAAATTGTAAAAACAATACACAATCATTGATAATTTGTTTTACTAAGCAAATTTTTATTGAAAAGAAATAATCACAATGACATGGGTCTCAAAATTCAACTGAAGTGGATTTGAAAACCGTTTTTATTTTGGAAGAATGTTTCATATATATATATTAAATAATACACGCAAAGAAATTTTTTTAAACAAAAATGGTTAAATGATACTACAGCAGGTAGTAGTATCAGATATTAAAAAAAGAATTAAGAAAACTGAAGTATAGGGTTTCTTGATCAAATTTGAACGAACAACAGATCAAATTTGACATAATTACATCAAACATGAATTCAAAATTTTAATGGACAGTAAATGTGTAAATAAGGTCAAATTCGACATAGGTATATCAAATCTAAAATCAAATGTGACATACGGAATTCAAATTTGACCTTACATACAGTAATCAAATTCAATAATTTCATACTGCACTATTTTAATACTATTTATGAATATTCTTAATTTTTACGGACTGGTGATATATACTTAGAGAATAATCCTATCTATTCTCATATACCAAATATATATATTTATAAATATAATGTCAAAATATATGTAATAAACCTTGAACATATTAACTAAAAATATGTTATGTCTAATTTTGCCTGCAATTTATAGAAATGTATTATACAGATAATTTTTTAAATGAGATAAGTACATACAATCATTAAAAAAAATTATGAGAGTATATACCTACATACGTAAATACTTATATCAAATATATATTTCAACCAAGATCTATATATAGTATATTAAAATGAATAATCATGTTTTATATATTCCATTAATAAATGACACATAATTGTGTACATCAGTCATTCATTACACTGTATGTAGAGATAAAAACAGGACATACGATAATTACAAGTAAATAAATATACCATGAATAATTATATGAGAATATTTTGTCTTAACATGCACAAAAGGCCAAAAAGTCTGAAAATAGATTGCAGCATTATAGGAGGTAGCAACTTGAAGCGATTACCATTCATCCCATCTTCTTGAAGATCTCTTCTAATTCTGGACTGGCAAACAGCCGTCCGTTGTCGCGCGAGGTTGATCTTCTCAAGAAACTTAAAAACATTTTTACGGGGTTGCGGAAGATGCCAGTGATGTTGGCGTCTAGGAACAGCTCTCTCTTGTTCTGTCAACGGGGGCAGAGGAGAAGTAGCTGTTCCGTATCTTCATCTTCGTTCTCGTTACAGTTCTAAAAAATGGGGCTATTCGACTTCTTAATAAGATGGAGACACTTTCAAAATATTGGACATTTCTCTGTACGGAGTTGATGGATAATTATACCATCTTTCCGGCTGAGACTTAGTTTCGTCTTTATATGGTGAACCTATAATATTCTGGAACCAATCAGAATGGTTTGCCTCGATTTCTTTAGATAACATTTTTGATCGCTGTCACAACTGATTCAACGTCGAGGGGGACTTTATTCTGGCTTAATTGTGTTTTTTGCTTGGCCTCCTCGTCCGTTTCTTCATTGCCGCCTATATGTCACAGTGAGATGGGATCCAGTGTAGTTCTACCGTACGGGACTGATTGTAGAGCTTTACGCTAATGCTGAGGATCAAGGCGACTCTTATGCTTCTATTTCTTGCACCCCCGACCTCTCGTACTGCCTGCTGACCCCAGTGCGAACGTCCTCTTGTCACCATTAGCAGGCACCCGGAATTATGATTTCTGAGGCCACAATTATTTTAATATAATGTAAATATTTCCCGTTTTTCTATCATATGAAATGTACGCATAATGTAATGGATGACTGAATATATAGTTTGATTTAGGTATATATTCAAAGCATTTACAAAGTATGTAAATATACACTCTCTACAATTTTTAGAATGATTTATTAAATATATTAATTACGGTTAGTCAATATCTTCAAAGTTTATACACATATACAAAAATATATATTTAAAAATATGTATACAATATTTAAGAATAAACAGAGAATAGATTAGACTGATTTCTAAATAGTACATCTCTAAATAAGTAAATAGTCCCTAAGAATTCAGAATAATCGTAACAAGTTAAAATAGTGCAGTATTAAATTGTTGAATTTGATTACATTATTTCCAAATTTGCTGTCCACTAAAAAAATGATTTTAGATTTGATGTACGTATGTCGAATTTGGCCTCCTTATTTACACATTTGCTGTTCACTAACATTTTGAATTCATATTTGATGTAGTTTTGTCAGATTTGATCTGATGTTCGTTATCAGGAAAACCTATAATAATATATCCCCATGATTTAAACACAATTCCACATTTTTAGGTATCATGAATAGACACTATAATAGTCAACTAATAGAAGAGACTTAATAGTAAAAAAAGCTCAAAATCAAATTCTAAAAAAAACAATCATGTTATGTTTAGCCCATTTTAGAATATCATTTCAAATAAATTATTAATTTAGGGTGGAATGCGAAAACGGTCCTAACTCAACTCCTTGAGTATAAAATATATAATATGAAACAACATTATAATAAAACAATGATTATAAATTAACTAACCAAGGTCTTAAATTTGTTTTTAATGCTATATCAGAAATATCTGCTTTGTTTTTATCAATTGTAAAAATGATTTAACAAAAATATATGATTTAATCGTCCCTCCTTAACTTAGGACGGTTATTGCATTTCACCCAAAGACACTCAAAATACTGTTTCCCTACAGTAAGTTTTATTAATTCTGTTGTTAATATCAGATAATTTAACAGGGAAAAAGAAGCTCAACATTAAGTTAAAACATATATAATTTATATAGTGTATCAGAGAACGTATTTACTTTACGATTAAATTTCTACCACAATGGGTTAACTTTCAAAAATGAAACTACCTGAATACACCACATTCATATAATTTGAACAATTACATGTATTTATCAACAATATTTTTGATAGCAATAATAATGCTATGCACTTCTTCGCTATTATTCTATCAAAATTGCTTTATGTTTAATATTATTACACTATATTTAAGTTATTATCGTATAATACTGATTGTGTTTAATACATATTTATAAAGCATATTGTATCATAATATTGTTATGCGTAATATGATGCCGTCTTAATATCCAAAATGAAATTATTATTTGCAAAAGCAAAGCGATATTGTGCACAGTGGAAAGGAAATTATGTAGATTAAGACACAATTTTTTGCTAGGTAACTATTTCAGAATCTACTCACCCGTTTGAACTTCTCAGTGAAACCCATAGAGCGTCCATACTCGTACATGGCCTTCATACAGTCAACAGTCGGGGAGGCAATGAAGACCACATAGGGCATGAACTCAGACGTGCGTAGACTCTTGAGTGCTGACTCCCCACAGTCCAACAGACAGGTCTTCCCTTCCTTGCAAACCGCGCGGATTGTGTCCAACTTTGTCCCATAGAAGTGCCCATTTAACTCGCCAACCTCGATGTAGCGATTCCGGGCGATATCAGCCTCCATTTCCGACCGGTTTGCTGAAAAATACCGATCACCACTACGTTCGCCTGGTCGCATCGGACGGGAAGTGTCTGGTAGGAAAAAATAGAAGCGTTTTGGGTTTGTATATATTATTATATGTATACTACGATTCTCCTGCTTTTTATAAAGAAATAATTTGAACCATTTTGTTACAAACTTTTAAATTTTATAGTAGACAAATAAGCCAATAAAGACATACTTGAAATAGTTAACTGTAGATTAGAAAAACAATAAAAGGAAAAATCGACTTCCCCATTCACTGATGAGTAACATTTCAATCGTCAATTATGATATGCCTAAGTAAAAAGTAACTAGTAATGTAGTCATCAACACTAAAACATAAAGTAGATATACGTATCTGTATGATGTGCGAGACGATTAAAAATTTGCCATTTTCTTTGAAACATATTCTCTTGTTCATAATTGTGAAAAAAATTTCTCAGATTAAAAAATCTTCATTTAATTTTTAGTAGTTATTATACTGTTAAAATGTAACTTTTCTATTATAACAAAAAAACCCAGAATATTATAACCAGTTAAATTGAATGCTTAATTTTCATATGTTACGAGAATTTCGAAGTATCAGCAAAATGTTTATCTATTTTTACTCAGAAGAAAAAATGTACACTTTTAGAAAATAAAATTAAAGAATTTAAATAATCCTGCCATATTTTAAAGATTCTAAAGGTAAGTGTGAACTCCGAGACAAGAAAAGACTTACGAGGCAAGGCGACTCCGTATCGTTCGGAGTTGGCCTTCTGAAGCTGATGTCGGATGGTGCGACGGCCGACTCCTGGTGCGCCCAGGAAGCAGATGACTTGCCGCTGGAAGCCTGGGATACGGGCGACTTCTTCATAGACGACAACGTCTGTTGCCTCATACTCCTCAGCCTCACGGGCACGGAAGATCATCTTTTGCTAGAATAGGGAGGGAGTATGAAAGGAAAAAGTAGTTACCATTTAATGCAATGGGTTTGAGTGAAGTTGTACTATAGCTTCCTATAAGTATGTAACAAATTCGGTTTAAATTTTTCTGGTAAATAATACTTTATAAATGATTAATTAATTAATTATTGATAATGATACGTTCGATAGTTGTCAATAAAATGTTTAAACATTTTATTATTAACAAATAAACCTATTAGGTTGTTTAGTATATTCATTGAATGATTTGGTGAAGTCTGGTGGATTCAATAAACGTATCTTCCGAAGCGATTTAGTTAACACAATAAATATTTATGTGTTTGATATTATTTGATAGCATTAGACAGTATAACGTAAACATTTCGCGTATTAGAGTATTGTGTTGTGATATTGGTAAAAATTATATTTTACTTAAAACTCCCACAAAACAATGGAACAATTTCAACTAAGTTCACTGTATGTCCAGTATATCTATACCGTTTAATATAAAATTAAAACCATCTGTCAACCCGTTTTTATGTCAGAAACAGGAACAAAAAAAACATATTCACCATAAAATGTAGCCAAAGCATCTAACAATAATAAAAAATATTAGTACCTTCTTTTTTCTTTTCCCAATACCACAGCCAAACATCTTGTAAGTGACCTCGTCAGGATCCGGAGCGCTCTGGATAAAGGCCTTACGACGTTCTTGTAGTGTTACGGATGGGATGAGACCAGCCCGTCCATCGGAGCCATACTTACGAGCCTAAGGGGAGGTGGGATACAACGATAACTTATCTAAAACACGATTATATAATAAATAGTATAACATATCTATTGATTATAATGTAGAAAATAAGGTAGCATATTTTATATTATATTCTAAACTATTGAATAAAGAAATGTTTAAAAATGTACTCCAGAATGTGAAATATACACATAGTGCTATAAATATCAGATAACATTAAGAGTATAGGTAAATTAAAAAGTTTTAAATATATTATGCAAAACCTTTTCAATGGATATAGCTAATTATAATGGGATCGTTATAAAGCGCGTTAGATTATTAGTGTTGTAATAATAATAATAATTAATAGTATATTAAGTTAACTGTACGGTATTACAAGACAAGTGATATTTGTTATTCAACAATGGATAAAAATGCAACCAGCCAACCTATTAAATTCTATAAAATGACAATAAAATAAAAATATTAGTTAAGCATATTAGCGATTAAAACAACTTAGTATAATTGCTAAATAATAACAAGGTAAATATAGATAAGGAACAGTAAAGGACACTTGACTAACCTGCCACCAATGTTCATCCTCTTGGTTGAGAATCTGGAGCACATCACCTGTGTTAAAGTGGAGACCAGCCTCTTTGCAGGGGATAAGGCCATCGAAGTCCGGATTATAGGAGTAGAAGGCGCGTAAGAAGAGCTAGCAAATATAACACAAAGGCGAATTAAAAGTAATAATATATTGCAGTCTCGAAAAAGTGTGCATTTAAAACATCGTGACATTTAAACGTAAGTACTATTTATTAGTTTTATCATAAGATAACAATATTCAAACATTCCAAGTAAAGTGAAGCATACATACTTTTCCAGATGACAAAGTAAAACTATTTGTGTTTTCGAACCTCCTAATAGAATACGAGTGAACAGTATCACATGTATACTATATATCTAGTATAACATAAAAACCCATAAAGATATCTCATTTTGTGCAATACATCATATAACTTTCGTGCAATGATCGATAATATAGATTTCCCGTGCAACAACCAATAATATGAAGTGTACAGTATAACAAAATGTAAGCGAGCCTAAATTAAAACATTAATCTATACTATTAGTAGTATAATCAATCTAGGATTGTATTACAAAGTGAATAATTATAGATGGGTGTATACTCCTGATTTATTTATTTATCAATTTAGAGTTTCGTCTTCTTGATAATTTTCAGATTCTATGCATGTGCATAGAAAAGGATACATTAACATTTTTATAATATCTATTAATATACAAAAGAACTAATAATAGAAATGGAACAAGAGAAGCAGAACTTTGAAATCTTCGAAGGAATGGTTCTGTTACAGATGCGATAGAAATATCTCATTAACCTATCTCCCTGCATTCCAAATGAATGTGCGTGGTAATATCCACATTTATTTCAAAATTTGTATATATATTTTTTTAAATTCGTGAATATTTGCGTATATAATACGGAAATTTTCAAATTAGTGAATATTTGTGAATATCCTCGAAATACGTAGAGTAGTGGCTGCCCCGAAGTATTGTATTACGAAACAAAGAACAACAAAATGTAGGCCTATAATTATGAAAGCAAAGAGTTTCTAAAGTATGTAGTAGGTAGGTAAAAATGTTTTATGTTGTGTAATATAGAAAATATTGCATGAACTTTTATTCTGAATAAAGCATTCTGTAGAACACACAGTAAAAAGCGCAAAAGAATATAAATAGAATCGAATGATGCAAATATTGATAGTGGACATCTGAGATACATATAATTCAAATTGGTTAAATAATAAGTGTTTTCCAGACAATAGATAAAAGCAAACTACACGTCATATAACTAGAAATAATATCCTAATCCATAGAAAAACCGACTGAAATATAATTTAAGACATTTTCGAACAATTGAGCTAACATCGTCTCTTTTTCGCACATCGTTTAGATGATTTATATTTCTGTATTAATTAATGTCATTAAGTTACATAAATAATTAGTTAAGTTGTACAACTAGTTTACTACGAGACGAGAAATTCAGAGATCATTTAACATTTTGTAAAACACTAACACAATGATATTAGAAAAACACAATAAAGAGAAACAAACAATTTAACATACATAGACACAAAACGTTATACATACCCAATTTTCCTGTTATTATGCAGTGCACAAAAAAAAAATCAAATCGTTTAAATAACTGTTTTTAACATAATGTATTCATAAATAATGCGAACTTTTAACTTATTTCATATATAAAAAGTCTGCATATACTAATAAAAATAATAGAATTATCATAGTTTGATTATAATAACAATTGGCTCAAAACAACTCAACACAAGACAAAAAAGTTTTCAGTTTTTATCACTTTTTAATAAATATATACAAAACTAATTTCTGATAAAATACATGTAATAGAAATACAAAAACGAATAAGAAAAACAATCACATGCGTGTCAAAGTATATATACATTTCGAGCAAAGCACATTGTTCCCGATACATCTAATTGATCTGCGTTCTAAAAATAACGTGCTTTATAAATACAATGCATACTTTTATTTTTGATTTTTTTATAACTTCACAATATTTCTATATGAAAAGTTTTATACTATGTATTTATTTTTAACTCTACTATTTCGATTTAATGTTTTTTAAAAATAAATTGATATCATACGAATTCTATTTATCCACGACACTTAATAATAACTTGAAAGAATAACTAACCTAAGATTATAATATGTGGATTCAAGTTTATAATTAATTTTTAAAGGCTTTTTTGACAGGCGTGTATGAAATCTTCCGGTAATTGAACGAGAGCACGACATAAAATTACTGTATTATAAAATGGTTACTATAGTAATGACGTGACCTATTTCTTCTATATCTCCCTTTTTCTGGATCCGTATATAAGCACACTGACAAGGAAGGAGTTTGTACCTGTGTATTATTGGTTTTCTCTTTGTAGGCCGGAATGACCTTGAGCGTAATGATACCGACCGCTTGACGGAGCAACTTCTGCAGAGCCTCGGGAGAGTCGACTGGGACTCCGTTCACCTCTCGAATGATGTCTCCAGGGTGAAGAATGCCCTCCTGCTCGATTTGTGATCCAGCCATGATCCGCTCGACACTAATGTCAGTCCAAGGGCCGTGCTCCTCTGAGAAGAAGTCGTGCCGGGTTACCGTGATGCCCTGGACGGGTGGGAATATAGTAGTGGTTTAATCATGTTAAATAAAGCAATAATCAATTTAGTATGAGATGTGGTGGGCTGAGGGAGGATATATATAATATATTGCATTTGCTTGATGCAATTCATAATTATGAAGCTAACCAATAAGTAACATCATACCTAAACAAAAGTATCAATAGAAAAAAACTTTTAAAAAGAATTATCGAATTATCGTAAAAGCATTACATTGTATTCGCGCAATATAATAATAATTTCAAAAAATATAACCAAAGAATATAATATAGCAAAAACTTCAATTCAAAGAGCTATACATAGACTAATACTAATCTTTGACAGAAATACACACATCTTCGTTGACGGAATCGAATAGAGTAGTTATCCAATAAGAAGTCAACAATTTAGACATCAAATATTATGTGAATCCATCAAAAATGAACCACAATCAATTAAGACAGAGTTTTCCAGCTAACAATACAAATTTAATTTCTATCGCTATCAAGTGAATGTATATAGAAAAAGTAACAAAATTACTAAATTTTAGTGTAATATTTATTACTTAAAACAAATAAAATACCTCTATTTTATCTGTAAATCAATTTCCTGTTCGAGTATTAACATTAAATTAGAGAAAACAAATCCTTTATAGCCGTCACTATTTCATTGATTTTCATAAAGTATATATATATTTTACACTGTATTTAGAAACCCAAATTATATTGAATGCTAAACGAACAGAGAAATTTAAAAAGCCGTGTTATGAGTTATTTATATTCAGATGAACAGTCAAGATTATGCATTATATAAATCCAATAAACAGAGAAGAAAAATACGCTTTCTGTTGAATTTACCAACTGTTCGCCAGGCTCTTTCCTGATCCCAACCATCTTCATGGCGCCTTCCATTGGGTGCCTTCCCGGAGGCCCCCCAGCCTGGAAACCACTGTGAAGATCCGAAGGCTGGTCGAAAGAGTCAATGCCTCCACCCAGACTGCCGCCCGTGCTGCCATGGTGACCCATAGTAGGGTCATTTCCCCCAATGTAGCGGCCCAATCCGGGCGAGTCTGGCGTCACCATACTGCCTCCTGCCCCACCCTGTAGTTGAGGAGAAGGGAACTCAGGAAGCGGGGGTTCGAACTCCAATCGTCCGATTGTGTCGAATGCCTCAACAAAACCACGGAATGGATGGCCTGAGAGGAGGTCGCATAATTCCCCCGCCGAGTCGTTGTCATGAGCAACCCTGTAGAGATCGTCGAGTGCAGCTTGCACTGTGCCGAGGAGGTTGGGGGCTGAGCCGGCTTTGGGGAGTTGGTCAGAGTAGGGCGTGAGGAAGCGGTCGTACATCTGTGTGCGAGAGAGGTGTTTATAAAATATACATATGTTTGATGAAATAAAATATATACTTTGGCTGACATTTGTTTGAAGTACTGCTCTTTATAAAATATATTCCGTTTGTTGGTAAGGCTTAATTACACAATAGTAAATGAGAATGATTAATTATCATCTATTAACAGATATAATTCGTCAATTCTTGAACATTTTCCCTATCTAATGTTTCATGCAATACTTTTCGCACTTGTCATTAGCTCATGACATTTTCTAGATTTCAAGATATCTTTGAAAACAGATATAAATTGTATAAATAAATTGTATACTATGTAAATAAGGTCATTTATAATTAATAGATAGTAGAAAGATGTGTAATATACAACATATTATGTCTCCAGTACCATAGTGAAAATAAGAAAAATAAAATATAAGCCAAGCCGAAGCTGAATGAATCTTTATATTAAAAGAGCATACATTTTTATTCTTAGCCAGCCTCGTATGGGTACCTACCTCTGATAAACTGGGAGAAGATGACATCAATAGATAATCAAGAGAAGGGATTAAGTCACAAATTAAAACTAAATAAGAGAGATTTCATAATTTAAAGTTTTTCTGTTTTAGTGCTGTTATCAATGCTTTTCCATGTTCTTACAATCATTTATCATTTATCAAATAGCTTATTATAGATTATATAATGTCTAAATCACTTAGAATATTGAGACGTAATCTCTACTCTCGATTACCTTTTATGTTATACTATCTTCCTCTGTTTGTCAGAAATACCCCTGACGCAGTTGTCTAATATTTCTGCAGTGTTTCTATAAAGTTATATGCAAGTTATTCAATAAACATTACATTAGGGCCGATATACTAATATATATATATATATATTATTGTAAGATTACGGAAACAACTATGGAAAAAAATTTGTATAACTCCAAATGATACAATATTTTAATTTAATTTTGAAAAATCGATAAAAATATTCAATTCAATTACTTGTCTTACTTTCAAAACTTTACTGCAAATTGGACAACAAAAAGGTATAATAGCACATGCTCCTCTTATCATTGATTGTGCACAGTCTCCAATTATATGAATTTAAAAATATTTTTAGTAAGAGAAGGAGCATTTCCCGGAACAACTACACGTGTTTATGACACAAAAGCAAGTTCGCAACAGTTGTAATAATTCACTGTCTCCTAGAAATGACATATGTACGCAATTCATAAAAACTAAAACAGTTATGCGCGTCTCCAGCGACGAAAAATAGTGCGCGTCATTCAAGCTTTGGGAAAATACTTTGCATATACCGCTGACTCTATTTGGTATTTTATAATCGTTAATATAATTCTAGTGTACTGTATTATTATTTATATTTACTAACAGATATTGTTCGTTTTAATGATGAAATATATATGTAACTATATATAGTTTTTTTAATTATTGTTAAATACGGATGCTATTATAAATTTTGACTTTTAACTATAAAAATTGTCTAATTAGATTTATTATCATCTGCAATAAGACTATTACAACTAATAATAACGTAATAGCAAATACACATCAAGCTTAACAATCACCAATAACTAATCGAATATTAAAGAAATGAGAATAAAAATGAAGGAGAAATTGTAATCGTATGAACATGGAATAATTTAGAATAATAATGCATTTTGTTAATCGATTTAAAAAAAGTCATTTAAAACGAATCAAATAAATTCACGTGGAAATAGGATAAGACAGTAAAATGCTCAACAGTCAAATTTAGTTATAGTCAAAACGTAAATCTGTATGAAAATTAGGTTAACATTTAATTAGTGAATTTTTAATGAATGGTACACTACATTTATAATCATAAAGTACACATGTATACTCTATGTTTGGCATATAAAGATCATGATCATTCAATTTATTGATTTTTTATTTTGTGAATTTATTTTGTTGTATTAAACGAAACAAAGTTATTTAACAACAACTAAACAAGACTAAGCACATATAATGCATACAAATTTGGATAAAATATTTGGTATGTACCTCTAAAACTGCTTTTAGTCGCTTATCTTGCAAAGTTGGCATCAAGCGTTTAAGCATTTCAATATCCTCCTCATCCTGAAATGTCTTTTTTGCATACTTTTTGGTTTTCCGAAGAGCTTCTGCAAAAGAAAGTTTGACAAAATAATTAAAGCAATACATATAATAATTAATTAGTAATTATAACTTACCAGCTCCCGCTATGTCTTTCATTTTCTGTGATCTGAAATAAGTAAAAAAAGTGAGTATAATCTATACTGATACATAATATGCACATTTAGAAAAACTATTACTCTAATATAATTTTTTAATATAAAACATATGTCTGTGTATTAGTATACTTCACAAAAGTTTAAAAAACAGTGATATAGGTCAGTTGATTTAAAACCTTTGAAAAAAAAAATGAAAAATAATATTCATGTGCATGGAAAAACAAGGCGCATTTCAGAAAATCTTTTCTTCCTCCTCAGTTAGTAAATAATAAAGGACAATTCAAAGTGAATATAATATATGTACATAAAGCATTGTTACATAATAATGAAATAGTAAGCATAAATCATAATAGAAAAAACACGAATTATTACATTACATTAAACATAATTTTTAAATTCCTATAGAGGAATAAAACAACATGATACAGACACAGAAACTACGAACTAGAACATAAGGACAGATCCAAAATAATTTGACAGATTTAATGTGAAGAGATTCTCTAATATTTTTCTAAAAGGTATCATTAGTTTGTAAAAATATTTAAATTGATCTTATTGATATCTAGTTATTAAAATATTAGTTACACTGTAAAAAGTGGTTACTAATTCCGAAATTTAATTAAATATTATGTTAGTGTTATGAGAACCTCCAAATCCATATATTTGATTTTGTTTACATTATTTAAATTCTTAAAAGAGCCATCGTTTATAATGCTAATTATAATGTATGTACTCACCTACTCGCCATAATATATATGTTATGATTAAAAAGGAGGAAAGGTAATTCATACTTTATTTGATACCTCTATATTATCCTCTATATAGGTGAGTATACAATTTCACACACGAATTAAAATACAACAGTACATTATAGTTTATATAATGCAGGTTATACATATATATATATAAATGTTTTTTAAATTATACATATATATTTTTGTATTTATTGAATATTTTAGTCAACTAAATATTTAGGTTATCAAATGAAAAAATATAACATTTTCGGTACAAGTCACATGTAAGTAAAAAAAAGATTGAAGTGAAAATTCAATTGGTTTATAAATATTGGAAAAATAAGATTAAATATAAACACAGAGCTATAATTAAAAATATAAAAAATAAATATTCTTATGAATAGTGAAATGTAATAATAATAATATAAAAAAATGGAACAGGTAATTTAGGTATTGTTATAAACATTACAAAAGATAACAAAATAATATAAAATAGATATGAATATAATGAATTGTTGGTGCAAACACATTTATTAATTTTATTACATTCTAATCTTCTAGAATATACATTACATTACAACCAGTCTTCAATATATTCATGAGACATCTCACTTGTAAAACAAATTAGAAGTCAAAAACATAAATTAATTAAAAATGTAACCCAATAAATTTGTACATAAAATACCATTCATTTTGACAAATCAATAATATTATATTATACAAAATTTATCATTTATATAAAATACAAAGAATACTACAATAATTAGCTAGAGCTGTATTATATATATATTAATAAAAAGTATAGTAACTAATTTTATATTCAAATTAACTTTGTTGAATACTAAAAATATTTAATTATGAAAAGTTTTCTTTAATTAGTAATGAAATAAAGCTCTTTTGTGATATGATAGTTAGTTAATATATGGCACACATGATCATATTTTACCACTTTACTTTGTTAATAATTTTTAAAATATGAAAAATTAGAGGAAAAGTTATTTGCTTGATAATTAAACTGTTTAATCATGAAATTGAAAAAAATAACATGGAAACTGAAGGCTACATATCATGGTCTAGTAAATTAAAAAATATATATAAAAATGTAAATGTAATAAATTATAAAATGGAAAGTACTGTCTAAAAATGATAAGATAATAATTTAGGAATAATGCAAATAATAAATATGTAATTATGTATGTGAATCACTATAGAAGATGCAAGTTTAAAAAGCATGCTGTAGTTAACCCATTAAGCATGGTTGGCATCATATGAGATAAATATTATAAACATTTACCCACTATTATTTGTTTTTTCATAGACATGCTGCAAACATGCCCTGTTTTTAAGGCTCTTGACATCAACAATTATACTTATCAATTCAAGAGCTATCCTATTATCGATTTACTTGATACTTATTATGCTGTATGGACATCATGACATGGAATGATGTAATGTATATGAATAATTTATACATATTACATCAAACAAAAAAACATTGTGGAATAGTGCTGATCTCATATGATGCCATCCGCCAAATGCCATATATGTATATACATATTTATCATGTATGTATGGATTCAAATTCTCTTGTATTTATTATACCAGCATTAGATAAATATGCACTACATGACTGTCTGTTAGTCAACATATAATTGAGTAGGAAATCTTATTTTATTGTCAATTGTTACTCTATATGGTCTACATTATTATATACTTTCTGTCTATACATTATACTCCTTTGCTCCTATCCACTCACATCATAAAACAGAAATCGAGAGAAAATAAGATTATTGATTGATTACTAAGCCACCAAATTTTTCTGTGTACCTAATTGCTCTATACCACATAAGTAGATAGCTGCGCATCATCATTCATGTGCATCTTCTGTTATCATCTGAAGCTTTATGTCGGCCCTGTCCCTCAAACCTGCAACAATGATCCACTCAGTGTGCATGTTGTGAACCATCTTCTGGATGCATGTGTTGCTGATCCAAACTCTATTGAATTGTATTTGGACAATTTTTTTACCTCTGTAAAGTTGATAGATGAATTAGCTAACAGAGGCATTCGGACTACTGGAACCAAGCGAATGAACAGGACTCAGCTTGCCCCTCTCAAAACTGATGCAGAGATGAAACAAAAACCCCAACAAAGGTTTCATGATTCTAAATTCCACACATCTCAAGAAGTCCTCCTGGTTCGGTGGAATGATAATTCAATTGTCACTGCTGGTACAAACTTCGATTCTGTCACACCTGTGCATGAGGTGCAACAGTGAGGATGTAGAGTGAATGACATGGTCTATCAACCATAACTAATTACACAATATACAATAGTAGATAATAATCATGTAATAATAAATATAAATTATAATATAAATTAAAGTATAAGATAACTTATCTGGTAAATATAACTATAGTATTATAACTATATAAGTTTTGGTATTCTTGAATATTCCTGTACTAAATTATTATTTCTTCTTTTAATTTCCTAGTGAATGATAAGAAATTATAAGATCAAGAGATAAATATGATTTATAAAATAACTGTATACTACAAATAAATATAAAAAAAGACAGTAATAATAGATATGATTAAAAACTAGAAATAGTATATAATATAAAAATTATATAGTTATAATAATAAGGAATTTAATATAGGATGTTCCAACTTGTCCAGAAACAAGCCTTACATTAATTATCCCTGCCTTCCAAAGAGTTAATATGGATAGTAGGATGGACCCTAAAATTGAGGGAATAATTAACTGTTGTATGGTGGGAAAGAGCATTATATCATATGCAGGATATATATTAGTCACTATCCTTGAACTTGTTCTACCTGAGCCTGAGGAACATTATATGCTCAATTTATTTATAACTGGGGCTTCTGTATTTTAGCATCCCAAATTATTTGTTTGGTAATGATATAGGTATATTACTTATTTTCTTCAAAAGTTTGCACAAATTAGTTAAACTAATTTTTTAGCTCTTCAAAAGTTTGCACAATTTAGTTAAACTAATTTTTAGCAATGATTAATGATTAAATTAATGTTTAACTATTTGAAAAAAACTTTAGTCAATATA